>AYEL01092006.1:0-20979 GCA_000484575.1 Olivierus martensii | reverse complement strand
TTCATGTAAACTTACAAGAAAAATTTCTACTGCACCAGTAATGTACATTGCTCCAGCAAATGATGTTGCTAAATAAAATAATATTCCTACAGCCCCACCAAATTCTGGTCCTAATGCTCTAGATATCATGAAATATGATCCACCAGCTTAAAAAAAAAAAAACAAACTCATTATTAACATTTAATAATAGAATTTTTTATAAATAAATATTAAATTTACTTTTACAATTAAATTTCTATTATATAAATGTAGTAAAATGGTATCTAAATGGAGTACAGTAATCTTTGCAGTTATGTCATCGATTATTCCAAAACCAATGACATTATTCGAGATGGCATAATTCTAAAGTAGAATTATGATGTTTCCATTTTAATATTATGTTTATTGGAAAATAAACATAATACGTCACAACTGGTCCATAATTGGTCCAGTTAAAAAATTTAGACAAAGAAAATCAGATATACTTATTCTATATTTAAAAAGATTTACAAAAAATATGAAATTGACAAATCAAATAGCATTCTCTCTTGAAATATAATTAAACAACCAGATTATTGCTAAGGTCCAATAATAAAAACTGCAATGAAGAAGACTTTGATCATGACTTAAATAAATCAAGCACTGAATTTTGTGAAATAAATTTTTCTTTTAAAACAATCATGCCTCTTCTATAATTCTTGCTTTATTTATGTTGTTATTAATTCAAATCAAAGCCCTTAAGAATCCCAATGCAGATCAAGTCAGTCCAATAATCTCAAGCAATTTTGAAATTCTAATCTGACTTGATCTGCTGGATCAGGTTAAAATCAGATTGTTCAAGCATGCTCTGCTTCCATATTTCAGTAAGATAATAAAATTTGAGTTCCTCATTATGGGAGTTTAACATCTCAAAAACATCTTTAAAAATAACTTCCAAATTAAGTTTTCTGCCATATAAAGCTTCTGTGTCATCTAAACAACAAAATCAACTTTTGAAGTGGTAGTTGAACCCTGAATAAGCTGTTCAGAAAAGATAAACATGCTTCAGATGGCCTTTATTGTTTTATCAACAGCATCTATCAAGGAGTTTCTTATAATCCTTGATGCATCTAGGATATTGAAGGCTTCAAAAAAATCTGTTAATATTTTTTCTTATTAAATTTTATGCTGCTTTCCATTCTATTGGATACCATGGAAAAGGGCATTTCATTGGCCATCATAGGCTGCCACATCTATAGTGAGATAGTCCTTTCTTGTTTTATATTGCTTTTCTGCTAGAAATAACTAAACTGGGGCTATTTAGTATTTATTAAAGGCCACTATTCTTATAGTGGGTCAGCTATAATATGAACAATGGGTTCAATGAGCCAGGCTAAAACTTTCTTGAAAAATTCAGGAGGTATGGAATTTGGATTGAACCCAAATTTTCCAAGATAAATTGCAACACAATTCCATGCAACTGACTTATTGTTCACTGTAAATCAATGAAAGTGGCTCAGTTTTTCACCCAGATGCCAGAATCAAATCTGGGTCCTAGGTTGACAAACAGAATTATTCAAGTAATGTTTGGAGGCAAGATACAATTTTGTATATGTGTGAGATACAAATTACTCTTAAATACTAATTTATTGATAACATAAAACTAATGGATGACACCCTAAAATATTATCAGTATGTAACATTATTATGATGTAGTAATGAGAACAGTTACAAAAGTTTTAACATATGATATCCTTACAATATCATTGCAATCGAAAATTGATTTTTTCCATTTTTACTTACAGATAGAATATTATTTGTAACTATCAAAAAATCTTGTAAAGCAGAAACTAATATTTCCCTATAAATGAAAATTCCAGGCAACAGTGGGTACACCAGCTAGTTGGTAATACATGTGAAGTAATAAATAAGATTTTTTGATAGTTACAAATGTGAAGGAATAATTTATTATATTTTATTTAAAACAAAACTTAATGTTTTTATTGTTTGAGACACATTAAAGAAGAGTGTATATGATTTTAATAATATTCAATTTAACATCAGATTCATACCAACTGATATCTTTAGAAAAAATTGTCTAAAAATAATATAAAACTTAAAAGGTGAATTATAATACTTTCAATTTGAAATAACTACTAAAAATTTAAGAAACATTGATATACAACAGGTAAATTGCATACTGTTATATTTACCATGATACATAATTCAAAGCCACAGTTTAATTGTCTCCTGCTGAAACAATGTAGGAGTGTTCTCTATTTGTTCCAATAACATATCATAAATAAAAATTTTAAAAATTATGAATAAAAAAAATTTTAAAATTATAAAAAAATATTTCATAAATATAAAAACCAAAAAAATTTATTATTAATCTATTAAAAGAAAATATCTTAAAAAATAGCAAAACTCAATCTATCCTATGGATAAGTGCCAATCAAACTATCAAAAAACATAAAGTCTAAATTCCAACAAAACTAAATATTGATTTCACTGAAATCATGCATTAATATATTTCTAAAAGTAATTGTGTAACAAAAATTTTTCCAACTAATATTGGTAAGCATTGCTCATGAAAATTTCACTATGATTTGATTATTATGTATATTTTTCCTGCCTTAGTGCTGTTAATTATACTTTTTAACTTATATTGGCAGTGTAATAGAGAACTTATATTTAGAAAAACTTATTTTTATTAAAAATGTGTTTTTTTTTTTTTATTTTACTGTTTCATTAACATATCATTTTTTTCCTATGCAAGAATGTCAAATATGTATAGCTTACTTGTAAAATAATACAAAATATGCATTTATTTTATTGGATTAAAGCACTAAATAGCAGTCAGAAAATATTAAAATACTCTTTTAATATTAATCACAAATATTAGAAAATATTAAAAGAGTATTTTAATATTTTCTGACTGCTATTTAGTGCTTTAATCCAATAAACTAACTTGTGATATGAGTAGGCAGTTTTTAGAAGTTTAATTATATGCATTTATTTTTGGAAAACAGTAAATATGCAGTAATATCCAAAATATACATTTATAACATATAAATTAAGAATCTATTAATTCAATTTTTTATGTTTGTGCTTCTGTTGACAAATACAATTCAGGGAAAAATAAGTATTTACATAAATTTCTAATCCTTAGTAATAATCTTTCTGATATTAATATCAGGATGCATTATATTGATTGGAGAATGCTTAGAGACATCTAGACATTACTATCTTAATGTCCCTAAAATGTTCATATTGAAAACATTTAATTAAAATACACACAAACACACACACATTGTGTGTGTGTGTGTGTGTGTGTGTGTGTGTGTGTGTGTGTGTACACTGTATATATTTCAGAACACCAAATAGTTACCAAATTAACTGGTAACTATCTATATTGACACTGGTAACAGATGGAAACTTATTACAAATGATGAAAACACTATCGAATACATCACTACTATTAAATATAGAATGAGTACTTACAGACTTAGAATTTTGTAGTAACAAAGTTTACTGATATTTTTTAATAATATATTTTAATAAAGTTTTTAAAATTCTTCATGCATCAAATCTTTTTAAAGTTTAATTTAATACAAGAAAATTATATTCTTATACAAATTTTGAAAAAATAAGAACAATTTGATATTCCAATAAACATTTTATGGGACATTAAAACAGTGAAATATAGATTAATTCTGTTTACAACATATATGAAAATCATAGTTATATCATGATTTGTTTTGTTTTTAAAATTGCCAATTTAAAGACTATCCATATTCTGTTGGTATTTATTTTAGAATAATTTTTAGTTATATTTAATATATTATGATTTTGTATTTTTTTATAATAATATTTACCTTATTTAATGTAGCATTTCAGTGTGAACTTGATGATAAAAAGTATCATTTAGGTGAAAAAATGTATCCTAAAGATCAACCATGTTTAGTATGCTTATGTAATGAGAACTGGAATGGAATCAATGAAGTCAGTTGCAGATCTATTAAATGTTATATTGATGATGATTACATCAAAAAAGGTTGTATTCCTATCTATTATGAGAGAGGATGCTGTCCAATGAACTTTTATTGTGGTAAGTTTATTTTATTTTATTAATACTTTAATAACAAAGTAGTAGTGATAATAAAAATTGAAGAACATTCAATACACAAAACGAATAATAAGTAAACAAATAAATACAAATTTAATTAGCACTGTATACTTTTTCTCACTATGCTGTTATGAAAATTACTATGTAAATAATAAATCAATTTTTCCCATTGCATTCTAAATATATGGATCATCTTGAAAACTTGACTAAGGATATTTTTAATTTTCAATATCAATATTATTTCTAAAATATCAAGTAAAGTCTGTTTATAGGTTGAAAGTAAAATAACATTTGAAAAGTAAAGATTTCATTTATAAAATGATTAAAAGAAGGTTTAATATTTTTTAACATATGCAGATGATAGGTGAAAAAGAATTTCTGAAATATATTCTGTATTGTCAGTTGTCAAAGATATAAGTATACAAATATCTTCCAAGTTCAACTCCATGCCATGTCAAATTTTTATTTTTGAAAATTATTTTAAAAATTAAAGTTTAATTATTAAATAATAGATGGCATCACACCTTAGCATAAACTTAATTAATTAATATTAACAGATCATGTCATTATAGTCCTAATTTAAAAATAATTATTAATTAAAATTTAATTCTTATTTCACTATATATCAATTGGCTTAGAATATTTGATTTATCTATTCTCTTATTTATGTTATATCATGAAATATACAAATATTTTGTTACAGATAGTAAAACTAAACAGACTGATTCCAATGTATTAGGCATGAGTATTTTTGTTGTTATAATGGGAATTGGCTGTATCAGTCCCAAAGTAAGAGATGAAAAATTTTGTTGCTGAGTAGATTAATTCCAAAATAAAACCAGTTTTATTTGTGACTGACCAAATCCAAAGTAAGGAATTTGTATATCAGAATTTGCTAAAAATTTGTGTATCTACACAGAGTGGCTATCAGAAGGGGACAAGAGGGACAGCTGCCCCAGGCCTCATGTTTTTAGGGGCCTCAATTTATAACTTAATATGTTAGAAAAAATATATTTGTATATTTTTATACTATTTGAGCTTCAGTGTTTGTCAAAATTTGAAGTTTTCTATTAATGCTTTTGCTTCTCTTGTACACTTACCACTATATATTATATCACTGTTAATGTTAAAGTGCACAAAGCTTCTGTGAAATAAATAAATGTTATAATTGAATAAATATTAAATAACAAAAGTTCAACAAGACTGCACAAAACACACAAAAAATAAGGGCTTTGAGTTTTATTTTTTATTTTTTTTTAATATTAAATACCATTATTTTTATTTTCTTGTCAACAATTTTATTTTAAATTTTGAAGGGCCTCAAAATTTTAGTTGTCCCAGGCCTTACATTTTCTCTGAAAGTGTCTACACATATCCACTTCAGGTGGAAAGTGTGATGGAAAAAAAATAAACTCTATACAATGTAAAATTTTTTGTGGCTCTGTCTTTATTTTAATTATTTTTTTGATAGCTGTCAATGAATACAATATTGTACCATTTGTACTCATTAATTAAATAACTTGATCAATAAGAAATTCCCAGTCTTTAATTGAAATCAACAAGAAACAGATTTCAATATAAATTACAACTTAATTCAAAAGTGTGAAAAAATATCACAACAAGAATAGTCAAAACAAAATGAATTCAAAAAGAGAAAATAAATTCAAAATAGTTTAGCTCTATAATCTTCATCTAATAGAAAGGACTCAGATGTCCAGAATGATAGATATACAATAGAAAATGCTTATGAAATTCTAGCTTTCTGCACTGAACTTAAAATACCACAAATTTATAAGGAAGCAATCAGGAGTGGAAAGCTGCTAAATGGAATGCTACAATAAAAGAACACAATACACTGATAAAAACAAGACATACTATTGTACCAAAATCAACAGAAGCCTAGCTCAAAATGGATGTTCAAAATAAAACATTTTATAAAAGGAATAATCCCTCAATACAAAGCAAGACTTTTCACAAATGGAAGGCATTAACCACACTAAAACCTTCTCACTATTGATAAGATCTAATATAGGTATAGCCTGTTATAATGTATTAATTGTGACCAAAAGTCTGTGTTAAGCAAAAGTATGCTAAATAAATAAGGATTATTTTTTAAAAGATTTAGACAGTTTCAGATTGAAGATCAACAAAAGATGACTATCTAATCCTAATTTTATGAAAATCAAATATATTCTAACTGCATCACAAAGCCTTATATCATTTTATTTCTAGTTTATTTCCATATTAACTATTATTTTACTTTCAACATTAATATTTCACATTTATTGGACTTAAAAGTCAGAGATGTGTCTCCATAGTGGAAAATGGCCATCTTTATTTATGATGTAATTTGACCAAGTGATTTTCTGAAATTGACGTACAAATAAGCTTAATTGCATTGTTTGTGAAAATATTACTTATTAAAATTAAACCGTTTATTGTTTTTTTATTCATTTTTCATTAACAATATTCTATTATAAAATCTTGAAATTCCCAATAATGATTTCATTATTTATATAAACTATTTCAAATGATTTGCCCAATAGTTTTATAAAATTTTACAATTTTATAGTTTATACTATAAAAAATTAATTTTTCAAAAAAATTTTGATAACTAACTTTATTTCAACATATAATCAGAACATTACTTACATTCCTTTATTTATAATCAGAACAACATAAACACAGTAATCTAGAACATAAATAAAGAAGGGGAGAAAAAAGCAAATTTAATATTTTTAATTCAAAGCACACAACAGCAATATTTTATAAAGTAAACACTTTAATAGACATAGTACTTTCGGATAAATCCAACTTCAGTGCCTTACAAAACCATAGAACATCATACATTCTAAAACAAAACTTCATTTTCGTTTACATGTACTTATGATGGAGTTTCGTTTTAGAATGTATGATGTTCTATAGTTTTGTAAGGTGCTGCAGTTAGATCTATCCAAAAGTACTATGTCTATTAAAGTGTTTACTTTATAAAATACTGCTGCTGTGTGATTTGAAGATAAAATATTAATTATATTGAGAGTATAAACAAGTGTAATTTTTAGTATAAAAGCAAATTTTTCAAAATTAAATAAATTTTTGTATAAACCATTTAAAATAAGAAATTTTGCCAGAAAACATTTAGGAACCATCATTATAAACTCATTATGATCCCTTTTCAAAAATCATAAATTCAACTACAATAAACCAATTAGGATCAATGAAATTGCAGGATATAAAATTCTATTGTTTGTCCTTGCCATGGGCAGTAAATGTCATCAATGGCATGCAACAGATTAAAAATGTTTGTAAACCTTCCAAAATAATAACTATTTAATAAAATTAAACGAAATATTTATGTATATGTAATACATACAACAATTATAGAAAAACAGTTGATTTAAGATCCAAAAATATTCCTCATTGGAGAATACTGAGTACTAAATTTATTTATAATTGAATTGGATCATTCATTAACTGTTATAATATTGGCCTAACATGATGAATATTTATTAAGAAGTTTCAAATACAGTGCTTCTCGAGTTACAAAATCATTCATACTTATGAACATGAAATTTCATTTACAAATTTCAGAAAATTTCAAAAACTCTTCAAGAAATTTAAACATTATGATAAGAGAATGCTCTACCAACCAATATAATGTGAAATTACACAGTTGTTTAACATATTATAATAGTATTTCAAGATAGCAGATATCATACCAAAACACTCTCACTTTATAATTGGAATATTTTATTCAAATCTGTGAAATAAGAAAATTTTAATTGATCCAATTGTGAAATATATTACAAAATACAGACTATAAAGTTATTTCAATATTTTCAGGGGCTAAATAACAGCAGTATCCAAGTTACAAATAAAATTTATTTATGAATTAAATTCATAACTTGAGGTGCACCTGTATTAGTTATTAGGCTTTTTTACTTTAATGATTATTTCTATATCATCATAAAGAAAATTAAAAATTCAAATGAAAAGACAATTTTACAATAAATAATCTTACCACATATGAAAAGTTTACATAAATCATATGTAGAGATGATCAAATAATCCTCTCCCTGTGGTTTCACAGTGAAACTAGCATGGATATTTATTAGTCCAAACTGATCTCTGATTTCTGTTAAAATTGCACTGTATTGCCATTCTGGATGTTTTCCACCATCAGATATAATTTCAAATGTTTTTCTAGAATGAAAAAATATATTTATTTTAAAAATAAATTGGTACTTTAAATTAGTTTTAAAGATAACAATTTTATTTTAAATAATTTCTATTAAAACAACAAAATATTTTGCAAAATAAATCCACAAGCACTTCAAGCAGGATAAATACACAATTTATTATTAGATATTTAGTACATATACTAATAACAACATGTGGAAACTTTTTCAGTCGTCTATGGCCCTCCTCAGTTGCTTCTCTCAAATGTGTGTCTTGCGTTCTACGAAATGCAACATGCACATTTGAGAGCAGCAGCTGGGGAGGGCCACAGAAGGCTGAAAATGTTTCCCCACACTCTTATGTGTACTAAATATTTAATAATAAATTGTGTATTTTTCCTGCTTAAAATGCTTGTGAATTTATTGTATTTCTTAGAGGCAATAAAATTTGATAGTTTATGATTATAAAATATTTTGCTGTTGATAATTACATATTGATAAAACTGATCCATTGCTGGAATTAGAAAAGAGCAATCAAGACTTTGCCACATACATTATATTTTAAAAGATGCTAAAATCTGTATTTAGATATAAAGTAGCAATTTAAAGTTCTTTCATGCTGCCATATTTAACACTACTATTAGACTGCTTTAACTAAAACTATTTAAATAAAAAACACAGCACTTCTTGCAGTACAAATCTGTATTTCTTTCATGCTGCCATATTTATGATATTGAGATCTGATCCTGTCAATATGTAAAAACTGAACATTGTACAAATTTTTATATATCACTTTGAAATTGTATGATAGAAAGATAAAACATTTTAAGACATGAATGTTTTAAAATTATAAAATTTTATACAATGCAATAAAGTATAAATTCAAAATACAATACAATAAAAAATATTCTGAACCATTCCATAGCAAATCAACTAACCAAAAAGGTACATCATCTATAATTCTAATTAAATTTCATATTTTTTAAATATGGTAAGATATAAATTCATTTAGAATTGCAAAAATTTTTTTTTGTACTATATAGGCAGTCTCTAACTTATGACAGAAATGCATTCAAAACTTTTGGTTGTAATTTTTATCTGTTATAACTCTGAATATAATTTCCGTTAGCACAATGCTATAAATGATGGTTAGATTCCCAAATCATTAAAACTCAGAATACAGGTATTTAATTGATTTTTAAAAAGTAACACAGTACAGTAATATTGAATAAATGCTATTTATTTTTAGCAGGTAAGAAAATCTACATTTAATTCCTGCCAACCCTTTATATCAGGGGTGGGCAATTATTTTCTGCTGCAGGCTGAATAAACAATCTTCAGGATGAAGCGAGTCATATAAAAATTGAAAAGTACCTAAGGGCGAACTTAACCTTACGGTGCCATAATTATGTAATTATTGATTAATGTAATGAAATTATTAATGATAATATTAGGTAATCATTAGTAATTAATAAAAATTACTTTGACTTAAAATGACTATACATGTTCAAGCAAGATTGATTCTTGCACAAACACATTCCTCTCATCATCACACATAATAATTAATAAAAATTACTTTGACTTAAAATGACTACTCACATTCAAATATTAATAATTAATAAAAACTACTTTCTAATGTTAATAAAAACTACTTCGACATAAAATGACAAGTTCAAGCAAGTGATTCTTGCACAAACATATTCCTCTCACCATCACATGGGACAAGAATAATGGTTGCACCAATTCATCTGCACATGTTCTTGTCAATCTTTCTAACCTGTGTAGCCACTTTTGTGATACTTATATAAAGCATATATTCAAGTATCAGTTTTATTTTTAAAATATACTTTTCTTCTGTTACTTTCTTTGTTTTTATTTTTTATGCAAAGAGTTCAGAAGCATTCCGTAGAAACTATTTTTTCATTAGAAACATTAGAAAATAATTCGTCCTATGAAATAATAAATTCAGACAATTTTCTTTAAAAATATAAGTATTTTATTAAACTGATTGATTGCTATTAACCTAAACATCAGAATGTTACAAAATATTAGGTACCTACATAATTAATTTTGTAAAAATTACAACTTAATGTGAATGGTAAAATTTACTATGTTCATGGTTAATTGAAGTGTGTGATCCCAAAACGTGTTCAGTCTATTTTGATCATTTTTTTATTTGCTGCAAATACATACTCCTATTGAAGTCATTTATATTATTAAAGGCCGGTTTGTTCCCAAAACCATGCCAATCGATGTGTATGGGATATTCAAATCCTGCTTTGCTTTTGAAAACTTGCTCAGTCCAGAGAACGGTAACGATGAAAACTTGCTCAGTCCTTTGCGCATGAGCAGAACATTTTCCTAATCCTGTCAGAAGAGCGGTAAAAAAAAACAAACTGCTATTACTGTTGGCAATAAATTTATTGAGGGAATATTTCGTCACGTTATTAAAGGAAAAATTGTTATATTGGTTATTAATTTTCATGTTAGAAGCACTTGAAATGAAATCAACATTAAAAGTTTAAGTTTCTGGGGACTATTTTATCTATTGTTAAAAAGAAAGTACGGTTACTTTTCTGAATTTTAGTAGTTCCTAATTTGGAATGATTAAATACATATTATGGGGCCTTTTCCATGAGTTTAATGTACTCATGGGGAAGGCCCCAAAATTTTCCCATGAAGTAATTAAAGTAATGTTTGAACTTCCCTATGTTTGAATTTTCCCATGAAGTAATTAAAGTAATGTTTGAACTTCCCTATGAGTTTTGTATAAACATTTACTTTTCACTACAATCGATTCTCGTTATTCGCGGTAGTTACATTCTGTAAATTCTTCGTGAATACTGAACCATTGTGTCTATGGGAAATATAGAGTTAGTTTGCCACTCAGTGATAATCCGCGAATAAGCGCGAAAGTGCCACGAAAATCAAATTTGTGGTTACAAATAAATTTTCAGGAATAGTCAAAAACATGAATAGGGAATCCGCGAATACCGAGAATTGCCTGCATTTTAATACTTAAATCAAAATAAATTTAGTTTTTCCTCTAATGAACAATGAGTGTAATTGAAAACACATTCAGTCCTTCGGACTTATCAAGTTTCTATTAACCCATTATATTTAGTGATCGTGATTTAAAAAACTAATGATGATTGATTTCAAGATTCTACTGAGAAGTGCATGTATACGAATTACAAACAGATATCTGATAGGAGATAATCATTCCGTAAGTATTTTCTCAATTCATATTTTGCTTCTCTGAAAATTAACAAAAATGGACTGAATGTGTTTTGGGATCACACTCTTCAATTGTTCTTCAATAAACCATAAAAACGTACATCACATACAGCATTAAAAAAAAAAAATGAATTCCTCCGCCATGTTATAAGAGCAAACAAGAAGAGGCGCCAAAAAAAATGTACAGTCAGTGTTGCCAGAATTTGACAACTAATAAATCAATAATTAAAATATTTACCTTTTTTTATTTAAATAATATTTAACATTCCAACAGATATAAAATCAAGATGAAAGATTAATACTATTTGAGCAACCTCATTGTGTTAGTGATCACATGACATGTTACAGCTGAAAAGGAGTATAAGTTTGTATGGCACATCTTAACTAAAAAATGAAAAAATTGACAAATGAATAATAAAAGCTTGGCAATTCCTGGTATAATAGGAGGAATCAAATAATGTTGTCCTGGTAATTTTACATTGTTTGAAGAAACTGTTGAGTCTGACTATTTTTTATTACTTTTATGATCTATAAATATTGATAGATGTGGGCTATGCCATCCTAAAATATTTGGTGCCCGTGGGCTACTAACAATAATGCACCCCTTTTCATAAGAAAATACACAAAAGGGGAAGAGAGAGTAGGGTGACTGGTGAAGTTTTACAAAAGTTTCAGAACTAAAAATCAATATATTACCAATAAAACAATAAAAATATAAAATTTATATAAAATTCAAATAACCTAAATGAACAAAAACAAACTATATAAACAAAACACAAAAAGAACTTATTATATGTATAACTTAAATATTTATTTTCCTAGCTTTTTCTTTGGCAAACTAGTTAATATCATCACATATATTTAAATAATTAAATAAATCACTCTCTATGGACAAAATACTTAAATCACTTAATTTGCCCTGTACCAAAGAAGAGCATAAATAATTTTTTATTCTTTTAAGTGCTGAAAAAGATCTTTCACCACTGCAATTTGTAGCAGCAATACTTATAAAAATGCACATTGCTGTGGCCACATTAGGAAATATAGACTCAATTTTTGTCCTCAAACTAAGTTTTGCAGTAGATATATTTTCTTTATCTTCACTATAAATAAACGTGTTTAAAATAAACAAATTTTTTGATAAAATTATTTTTGTAGATCATCAACATATGTTTTACATAACTCTGCAGTATTCTTTCTAATTATGTATTCATTTAATTTTTTCAAATTGACCAGAAAGACCAATTTTGAGTAAAATGTCATCAAGGCACACTTTCTCCTCTTTTGTACTTCTGATAGAAGTTTATCAATAATAACATAATATGTACTTATGTGGAATTCAGTATTGCATCAAATTCAACTTTTGCCACCCCAGGCTATAGCCCATTTAGCCCTGTGGTTAGGGTGACATACATTTTAGGATGGTGAAGCCACTATATTTTTTAATTGAATTTTACACTACTCTCCATTTTATTGGATACTAATCATGAAGTATTCTCAATGCTCACAAGACTACTAACTCTCATATATGATAAAAATTGGCAGACAGATGAAGGATCAGATAATGGATCAAATCAAATCCTCTGAACAAAACATTGAGCTCAATCAAATTTTCAAAGCTATCATTAAGCACAGCATGCTTCCATGAAGCCATTCAACAGACTAGCTACCATTATTATAAAACCATTCACAGCAACCATCATAAATATGAATTTTCATCATAGTACAAATCATCATATGTTGGAAACATCTATATTTGCAGAAATATATACATGCAAAGTTTAAAAAAAATAAAAGTAAATATTCTGCTATCATAAAATTACTGATTACAAATGATATGTTATACTTAACATATCATTCATAATCAATATTTATTATAATGCTTACGAATAAAGTTTTCAAATATGTTATTGAAACAATTTAAGAGAATTAAAATATTGTGATAATCAGCATTGTTTCCAATATAAAATTTTCAAAAAAAGTTTTTTTTTTTTTTCATTTTTTTTTCAAAAAACTTACAATATATAATCTCAATATCAGAATATATGTAATATTGGCAATTATCACCTTATAAGATAGAATCTAAATAGAATCACAATCTATGTAAATTTAAATATTAGGACTATTATATTTTATTAGATAATGAATATCATTTGTTTTGAAAATTCTACATGAAAACTGATATCTAATATACATTAACTTGAAATTTTTAATAACAGTTCAGCAGGAAAATAATGGTTTATAATAAAAGATGTGATATTTTTTTTTATGATTTCACATGAATAACAATAATACATAATGTACTATTAAAATTATATCGAAATTACAATAAATTACAGTAAATTCATTAATTACATAATATACAGTATCTATGATAAACATATTTTTATATAATGAGTACCGATTATTGTTAAGCAACTATTTGAAGATAAATGATAATGGAAGATATTTTAATAAATGAAATACAAAAAAAACTGCTGATTAATAAACTGGAACAACAGATTATTATTGGATGAGCCAACTGAATTGTATAAACCAGACTTAATACAAAAATCAATATGTCTATTTTAATGGAATTAGGAATTATAAAATTGTGTAAGAATGAATTTTATATTAAATTTGAAGACTCAGCTGAAATTTTTAGGTTTTATTGATATTTTCAATCAATAAAAAATATAACTTTTTTGTTACTTTTAATGATCTATAAATAAATATCAACCAAACAAACTTAAGGTTATTATTAATTTGTAATGCTAAGGTTATTTGGTTTGATAAACAAAATAAAATAACCTTAGCATTAAAAATTAATTTAGAAATAACAAAAATTAATGATTAAATTTAGCAATATGGCTCCATCTAATTTAGTTATTAGTCAATAGATGGAGCCACATTGGTAAAATTTAATTTAATCATTAATTCCAATTATTTCTAAGTTAATCTGTAAT
This sequence comes from Olivierus martensii, assembly GCA_000484575.1. NCBI lineage: Eukaryota > Metazoa > Arthropoda > Arachnida > Scorpiones > Buthidae > Olivierus > Olivierus martensii. The sequence goes on along the minus strand of AYEL01092006.1, from coordinate 6,532 downwards.
GCTAAGGAAATTTGGCGGAAAGGATCTTCCCTATGTTAATAGAATAGGCAAACCCCGATAAGATGATATCCATCATCTGCCAGTAAAAATTTCTAAACAAATATTCTTTTTGTCCTCTGTTAATCCGTCAGAGGCATGTCAGTTGACTTACATCCTGAATTTCATCAGTACTATATATACAGTATTAAAAGCTCTATATTTATGTTCTTTTATTTTAAAGTTTATAAGAGTATAAGCAGTTTTTCGTCTACAAGTATCATAGTTTAATGTCAGTAATTATCGATTAGCAATTATCTGACAATTGTAAAGCAGATAACTAATGGTTAAACCTATCAGGAACATTAACAAGACATTGAAAAACTGAGCTTTAGAATTTTTTATGGCAGTATTGAAAAATTTCGAACAATGATTATGTTTGCTTTATTTACTATACTGTTATATAATTTTGTTTACACTTTGTATACATAATTCAGTTTTGTAGTTTTGCATACATTTTTACACTTTTGTATAATTTAGAATGTTTTTATTTTTGAATAATGATATACAAGAGGAATGTTAGCACATTTGCACACACTAGCTGACATTCCAGGAATGTGATCAGAGATGCAGAGAACAGATCGAAGATATTTTTAGCATCTTATATGATGTGATACTATGCAAACAAGCTAAACATTGCTCTGATTGCACATTCTTAAATAGTCTGCATCAGATCCTAGAAAAAGCATTTCCATGCATCCCATGCATTCAATTTTCTGCATCTGTTGGGAAGTTCCAATCATGCTGTGGGAAATCAGCAATTTATCTTAGGAATGACTTCACTGTTTACTAATCTCTAAAATGGCATAAAACTAAAAAGAAACAATATATATCTAAAAGCTGATACATACTGTTCTTATAGCAGTTTCATAAAATATTCAATACAAGAAAACAATAACCATAAAAATTCATTATGAACATTAATCATAAGCCAACAGCTTAATATGCTATTAAAGATTTCTTCATGAATACAACAAAAAAAAAATAATATAAGAGCATATAAATTCAAAGAAAAATACCATTTCCCTAACCAATATATAAAAATTGACATTGCTATTTTCTATTGTATTGCTGCTTGGTAAAAGGATAGCTTACCATCTGGAGTATTTGAGTTCAATTCAGAAGTCCATACTTCCAAATTTCTTTTGCAAGGATTTGGACTGGACTGATGAACTTCATCTGTCACTTTACAACCAGTCATATCACAGAGTTGATTGGATTAGTTGAATGCAAACACGTTGGCTTTCAATCTAGAAGATTTGGGATTAAATTCAAATTCTTCTCTTGAAAACTTTATATGAAGATTCCTAGCATAAAAAAAGAGAAATGATGACATTAGCATCCTTTAAATTCCTTTATGTTAATAAACAGTGCCTTATTCAACTTTTAAAACATTCACTCATTATAAGTTTCTTGTAAAATCAGTCTTGATTTATCTTGAATAATATTGTTAGTCTCTGTTCAGCTTACAATGTAACTTCAGTGGTATTTCAAATTGTAATTGTTTAATAAACATTAATTGTTTACTCTTTATCCATTGGAATAAAATGTTTGTAATTAAACGTTTTGCACACATAACAAAATTTTATTCATAATTTAATAAATAAAACAATTTATTAAGCCAATAGAAATTAAAAAATATATCATGCAGAGCAAGAATGTAAAATTTCCAATTCCATTTTGTATTGGCAGTTTCATGTTTCTGTCTAAAATGTATTAAATACAGTGGGTGATCGGTTGACAAACATAATCCGTTCGAAGACAATATTCATTATCTGAATTGTTCGTTAACCGATCATCGATTTACCATAGGTTATTATGGTTAGAACCAGATCATTTCAATCGTTTATTGTGTACTGAGCAAATAAGGATACTGTACAGTAAGCTAAGTACATTGTGTTTTACAGAACTCAAAGTAGAGGATCAGAACAGCAGATGGACATGTTCTCTATATAGTACTATACATATACATCAGGGGTTCCCAACGGGGTCGATGATGATCAAGAGGTCTATTGGGGGTCGATAGCCGAATATGCACCAGCAACTGATTGACATAATCAAGATCAATATCCCATTACATACATAATCTTGCATTTTCATCTATATCAGGGATTCCCAACGGGGTCGGTATTGACTCCCTGGGGGTCAATGAAATTTTTAAGGGGGTCAATAATGATCAAGGGGTGTATTGGGGGTCGATAGCCGAATATGCACTGGTGATTAATCGGTATAATCAAGATCCCATTGATTACAAAAAAATTTATTAATAAAATTGATAATTGTTTATTGATACAAAGCTATAAACTGTAGTAAGGAAGAAATCATATGAAATAAATATAAGGGAAAAAATGCAGTAAAATTATTTAATATATTTTAAAAATCAATAATATTTTTACTTGAAGATACGAAACTGTAAGTTAAAATACTACCACTAATTTAAAGTGGATCTTTGTGAGCTGAAGATGACTTCTTAAAGTTGAAAGCGCTACTGTGAATTTGTGTTCATTTTCCACTTTAAATTAGTGCTAGTATTTTAACTTACAGTTTCGTTTAAAAGATTTTAATGTTCGCTTCCAAGACATTGAAAATTTGAATGTACCAGCATGGATCATCAGCCGTTGCACTGTGATATATCTGATGTTGATATTATGATACAAGAAGAGTTGATTGCATTGAAGAAGAATGTTCAAGCACAAGTCTTATTTGAAACACATGGATATGAGTGTCCAAAGCGATATAAATTTTGATGAGCTGGCAAGAAGCACAGAGGGATTTAATGGTTGCACAGTGCTAAGTTTTGGAATTTAAAAGTCATCCGAGAGAAATATCCCCAAATAAAAGTTAACCAGCATTATTGACTTTTTCCTCTTCTTACCTAGTGGAAGCAGGCTTTAGTCAAGTCAATAATTTACTACGAAAAACAAGAAACAGGTTGAATATTTTTGAATGAGGTAATTTAAGAATTAAGTTAAGCAATTTTATGCCAAATATTAAAAAAATTGCATCAATACATCAATCATAGCCATCACATTAATTAATATCGAACTTTTGTGCAATTAGAATCTGTGATTTTTTTCTGAAAACTTGTTTATATTTATAAAATTAAAAATGATAATACATAAATCTAATAAACCATTTTTTCAAAACTTTTGTTCATATTCTTAGTCTAATTGTTATCTTTTAACTTATTTATGTACAATTATTTTTATTATGATTATGTTATATGCTGTATATTATAGAGAAAAATGTAAGGAGTCGACGAAGAAAACCATTCTTTTAAAAGGGGTCGATTCAAGAAAAAAGGTTGGGAATCCCTGATCTACATGTTTATTTTCCAGTAAAAAATCTATTTAATATCAATTGCTTTTCTCTCTCCTTCAGGATTTTTCAGAAGTGATTAATAGCATTGGTGTAGTAGAAATCCCCAAGCCTATTGACCTCAACCTGGTATGGGTGCCATTCTAAGACCAAAAAATTGTAAAACCTCTCTCTTATCTTCTTTAATAAATCATTGATTTGTTTTACGTTGTCGCTGAGTTCATTTTAATCGGGAAAAACTGCTGTCCATCCTTACCCATAAACTGCCTTCCATCCTTACCCATAAGTCCATGAATGCGCAAGGCTTAAGCCTGTCATTCCTTTAGGTTAATTAAGCCAAAATAGCCTCAAGGAATATTTTTATCTGGTGACGGCCACTTATAGAGCTGCCATCATCACAGGCTGACCGACACCCATGATGAGGTCAACCAGAAGATTGAAAGATGGGTTTCAACAGCCTGGGCCCAGATCCCTCCTGAAAAATTGGAGGAGTGGGACCCCGGATCCCCAAAATGGTAAACCACAGCTTTACCATGCAGCCATCCAGCTGACCTGTCATTCCGTCAGGCCGCGGGTCCCAAGTTTGTTCTATGAAGTGTTTGTTATCCGAACATAAAAATCTTTTGAAAAAGTGTTTGTTATCTGATCTGTTCATTAACCAATCACCCACTGTAATATTAAAAAATGCAAAGTAATTTTATTTTTTAATATAGAACAATAGTTTATTTTTATAAGTATTAAATAAGTATATGTAGCTTCAAATTCCAGAAGACTTCTATTACTAAAAATTCCAAGTCCTAAGCATTTTAGATAAATGATTATTTATAGATATATTAAAACTTAAATTTTATATTACTGCTTGTATGATTTCCTTAAACAAAATATTATGATGAAAAATATAGCTTAAGTAATAATAAATTTTCATTAATAATATATTTTATCTATAATTTTGTTTCAGATGATAAATGTTATTATGGAGATAAATCCTATAAAAGAGGCGAAAAATTTGTTCTAAATCCTGATGATAAGTGTGTAACATGTGAATGCTCTTTTCCTCCTGATATAATATGCATTCACAAACATTGCCCTTCTCCTCCATCATATGAATTTTGCCATCCAATTACTAATTTAGATAGTTGTTGTTCAGATTACAACTGTACAAATGAAAGTAGGTATTATTATAATGTTAACTGTTTTTAATTTTTATTTTTAATATGTCATTTTCCAGTCTAGGCTTCAAAGGAAAAAGAAATTTACAAGATCAACACTGTTTGGCTACCTGTATGTCCCCCAATAATAATTTTTGAACTACATGTAGTCCTCAAGTTATGACTATCTTGATTTATGATAATAAATGTATATGCAGGGGGAAAAGTTGAATTGAATTAAAGAATTTTTAATAATAATTTTTGCCCGTCAAAAGTGCAAATCATCATAAGTTGAGGATGTATATAGGTTTGCTAAAATTTGAGTAATTTTCAAAAATTCAATTTCACAAGCTGCTAATATGAGAAAACTTGGAAAATTTTGATTTATTTATGCTTTTTTTGATAAAAATTATTTATTAATTAATTTTACTTCAAAATTAATAAATCATTAACAACATAATTATAATCATGATGAACAGTTTGCAGTTTATGATATACAAATCATCTGGACTAAAATGCATTAAACACAATGTTCTTAAACAAAAATACTAGTCCATAGGGATAGGAAACTTAGATTAGGACCTGTAATGATCATATCATTTAGTAAAAGCAACAATTTGTGAGTGGCATTAAAAAAGTATGTAAAAGATACTTGAAATACAAACAAAATTAATAATAGTATTAATTAAAAAGCCTATTAATAAAATAATAATAGTAGCATTTCAAGAATAATATAAGAAAGACCACTTGATAAATAAAATAACTAGCAACAGCAGCAATAATTAGCTCAAAATATATAAATATAAAAGCTGAATTCACAAAAATAGTATAAACAAATATAACTTATAAAAATAAGTCAAAATATGTTAAAATGAAAAATTAAATGTTATGAAAAACATCATATCTTATTTAAAAAAGCATTAGAATAATAAAAATCCTTTTTAAAAGATTTTAATTAATAAAAACAGAATGATTAAAATATATAATCTAAATGCTTGAACTATTCAACTAAAATGTACTTCATAGTATGTGCAAATTGCAAAATTCACAAATTGGCTGATCTTTTCATATTAAATGATATTTGATATGAAAGATCAGCCAATTTGTATGAGGCAGAAATATAATTGCCATATGTCTTATAAAATTTCTTGCATATAGCAATTATCTTTCACTTACTGTGTTTGTTTGGAGGATTTTATGGTGCAAAAATTGCTTGAGCCATAGTATGCCAAATACAAGTGGTAAAGTCTAATGATGATAGAGCATGGCATGAGAAAAAGTGATACAATGGTACAATTATTCTATAATAGTTTGATTCTCAATGCTAGACAATTGAATTGATCTCTATCTTGTTATAGATATAATTGTCTCATGCCCATTATCATAATTACAACTTCTATAATAAAAGGATTCAAATCTTTGCAATAAATGAAAAGAGATAGAATTCAATTCAGTAAATATCATTAATCAATTTAAAAAGATTTTCAAGGCTAAAAGCTCAAGTCATGTCATCTGTTTATTTATGAGAATATTCAATCTTTTTGGATGGAGCTAACAAGCTAACTTGAACCAATAACTCTAGTTACAACCTTCAAAGGCCTTAAAAACAATCATTAGCAAAAATATGTATTTGCAAAAGGGAATTGTCATGAAAGAAATATTATAAATAATTATTTTTATCAAATTAAGTGATTCAGAGAACTTTTTCAATTCACTTTATATTTTTATGTAATATAAATGAAAAATATCTGAAAATATTGATATAAATTTGTTAATTTATATTAAATATTACAGAGTGTCTAGCATTGTTGTAATAGAAACAATATTTTTATTCACATTTTCTATCTATATGAAACGTTTTTGGTTTACAAAAAAGCCATTTTCAGTGCACTTATATTATATAGTGTATTTTTAACAAATTCCTTTTTTTAATAAACTTGAATAGCAATTTCAAAATTACAAATACATCAAAATATTTAATGAGTTTGAATTAAAATGCATAATTTTGAAATGTTATTCAAGTTTAAGAA
>AYEL01092005.1:0-16894 GCA_000484575.1 Olivierus martensii | reverse complement strand
AGATTCTGAAATTATATTGTAATTTTGTCTATTTGATTTTATTATTATTAATATAAATATTATATAGGATATATTGTTAAATAATTTTATATTAATAAAATTTTAAAGAATTTGTGTAGTAATATTACTTTTAAAAAATGTATATATTGTGGAATTCCGGGCGAAATCGGAAATGCGGAATTGACAGGTCTTACGACCTACAAGCGGTCCAGGTTTGACGCGTGAGTAAGGATGACTGTCTGAGGCGTCTCAACGAGAAATGGAGAACAACATTGAATGTAAATTCAACAGCTTCTTTTATTCAACATATATAAATAAACATGAAAGAGAATTAGAGTTTACATTTGTTTTAACGAATAAATAATAATAGAAAATAATACTTATTATTTTATAATATATATTAAAAATTCAATATTACTATTTTCAAGACTGTATTCAATGGGATTATTTACACCACGATCTCCATCAATTGCATAGACTTCAGTTACACTTCCTTTCTAAATAAATAGCATTTTTATCTTGAAATATAAATCAAAAAAAGATGCAGTATATATTTTAATATTGCTTACATAATGTTCTTTTATTCTTTTTACTCCACAGTCTCTGATGAAAGTTGGATTTTGATCATCTATATCTTCAACGTCAATATGAATTATTGCTCTCTCAGAAAATACATTTCCTTTTAATTTATTCTTTTGATTATCCTATTAAGAGAATAATTCAATTATTAATAAGCTAAAGATTTTATTAAGACATTGTGATAATTTGTTTTTTTATTTCTAGAATATGTGATGATTCATTTCATGAAAATTAAAGTTTTTATAAAATTCCATGAAAACAAATTTAAATAATTCAAAAATTGCATATTGCAGAAATTTATGTTAATGGTAAATGTATATATATTGACACAACTTTAAGCAAAATCCAATATTATAATAATAATAATAATAATAAATGCTGTATTGGGTACCTTTATCTTTAATAAAAGTAATAGAGGGCATTATTCATTAGTTTAACTCTTTGAAAAATGGGGATGAAGTGAGTATAGGGAAAAATCCTGTCAGAAGAAATCTAGCAGATCACTATCAGAAGAAGGAGATTATGACATGAATATAGTGAATTCATCTTATTGTATTATATACATGTTATGACATGTATATAATACAATAGATGAATTCTGTCTCCACCTACCGAGAAATACTGTACTTGGCATACCAAGGAATTACCTGGAACCAGCATCAGGAGCTGAAACCTGATACTAGATCTCAAAAGAAAAAAAGATACCAACAAAAACACATAGAATAGAATTAAAATATATTATGTAAATTGATATTCCAAATATTTTTCCCAATATGATAAAATTGAATTATATAATTTTCCCATTGCTTTTGTCTTGTTGATAGCACAGATGACACTTTTGAAAAATATCCAAACTGAATTCATTTCTTTAAAGGTACAGAAAAAACAAACAAATATAAAAAATTTTGGAGGATGATAAATACTGGTCAGGTTTCCAGCTCTTGCAAAATTTTTGATAACAATAGCTTGGCTGTATTAAGAAAATAAAATATTACAGAAGATATAGGTTTTGGTTTTCTTACTTTGGTCACATATTTCATTATGAAACACAGTGTACATAAAATGCAATGTTTGTCTTCCTATCTATCCTGCACATTGGCTCCCATTTTCTATGATTTTTAGATCCAAACTGAGCCTAACAATTTCCCATAATCCAAGGGATAATATAGGTTAACTTCATTCAAGCTCACTCCAGGGAGAATATATACATTTTAAATATTAGAAATATATTTAAAATGACAAGCTCTAGGTTCTAGGTTCAAAGTGGAAAACACTTTATTAATATTTATTGGAGTACTTTCGACTTTATGAGTCATTATCAATTTTTTGGTTTCCAAAAAACATTCTATATTCTAATTTGTTTGCTGATGATGACTTTATAAAGTCGAAAGTACTCCAATAAATATTAATAAAGTGTTTTCCACTTTGAACCTAGAGCTTGTCATTTTAAATATATTCCTAATATGTAAGTGGAAGATTTTATACATTATTAGAATGTTGTTTTGTTTATTAATTAATATGAATGTGTGGAATTTCGGGCGGAATCGGAAATGCGGAATTGACAGGTCTTACGACCTCCAAGCGGTCCAGGTTTGACGCGTGAGTAAGGATGACTGTTCGAGGTGTCTCAGCGAGAAATGGAGAACAACATTGAATGTAAATTCAACAGCTTCTTTTATTCAACATATATAAATAAACATGAGAGAGAATTAGAATTTACATTTGTTTTACCAACAAAGATTGGGAGAGAGATACCTGTGACTCGGGTGACTTCTATCGTTAATATGGAAGGCACAACAAATAGTCTTTAATTCTCTTAGTTGACAGTCTCTAGTCCAGGTTACTTAACACAATCTATCCTCTGGATAATAATGCAGACACACACCACCTGTTGATCTTAGGTTTCAGCGGTCGGTGACGGGTGGACCTTGTCAACTTGATGTTTCGGTAGACTGACCTTCGTTGAGAAACCGTTAAGACAAGTCTTTTGAAATGAGCTGAATTATTTACATTGAATAAGAAGTGGGAAGAAATTATGCATTTGCTCTTTTTTCGTATAATTTTCCAGAGAAAGCATTAATGTAATTTTCCAGAGAAGAGAAAGCATTAATGATAAATAATAAATTAGTCTAAAATTAATATTTAGTTGAAGAAAAAGAATATTATTTATTTGTTGACAAAGAGAATACAATATAGGAATTGCTTTAAGCAATAAAAATTATTATTCTGTTTAAGTACACAAGATGAAACTATAATTATTAATTTTAAATTAGTAATATACTGAAGAAAATAAACATAAATGATTCTTAGTACTATTTTTTTCTGATTACAGTTTTATATTGCTGAAATGTTCAAAACGTCATTACGTTTAATACTTCGATTCGAATCCCGACAATAAAGGGGGAAGTTTTCCGACCCACGGTCGGAATATGTATATATTGTGGGGTCGGGTTATATTAAATTTTATCATTTCAAAAATATCTTTTGAGATTTAATAATCTTAAGTTAATATCTTTAATATTATATGTTTTTAAATGTTATAATTCGTTTTTTATTATCTATTTCTGTAATATACGGTATAAAAATATAAGAGATTGATTAAAATTATTAGTGTTACATTTTGTCAAGCTTTGAAATATATTTAAAATAGTTTTCTTATCATATTTCTAGAGTTCAATATTGTATCTCACTTGTCAGACCACTGAGGTCACATGATAGCCTTGCTAACGGTTCGCGCGGTGGCCTGTCTTTCTCGTTGGCCACGTGTTTGAATACTTTGACATCACTGTTAGGCTTTACAACGATTGGTGGAACAGAATTTCCCTAACATCACTCAGTAACACCGTTGTTAAAGTAATATCTTATTAATCTTATTAGTCTTTTTAACCTTAAAAATTTTAATCTTTAAAAATTAAACTGTTTTAAATATAAATATTTAAGAACTATTGATTTATGGAATATTTATCTTTTTATTCAATGTGTTAAGGCAAGGCGATGACGGAAGAAAAATAATTGATTTAGCTGAATGAGACAATTTCAATTGACTAGATAAAAAAAAATTTTGGGTAATTTTGCCCGAAATACATTCTTAAATGCATTTCGGGAAAAATTACCCAAAATGCAATCTTAATGTGGAGTTAGAAAAGTTTTATTAAATATTTATTCGACTGAAGTTTGTGCTTCATTCAGCTACATCAACATTCTTCTTCCGTCATTGCATTAACATGTTGAATATAAGCATACCTAGTTAGAAGCTGGACCATTAAATTGTTTATTACTATTGATATTATATTTGACATTGTTTTATTTTTATTTTATTTGAAAACAATCGTATTTACATTTAACTTTCAAATATAGTTTAATTAATTTAATATAAATATTATCTAATATTCTGGTTATATAGATATATATATTCTTACTTATTATGACATCTTTGAATGTCTGAAGCTCTTTATCATTCCAAGAATATTTTTTATTTTCGTTATTGGAAGCATCTATAAAGATCCCTCCAGTCATATCTGCGAAGTTATAAAAAAATCAAAAACAAGGATTTTATATTATGAAGATATATGATAATAATTGTGTAATGATTAAATGTGATTTAAAAGTAGTTTCTATTCTAAACGTCATTGGAATAATATGACATCAAAAATCACTTATTGATATCGTAAATTTTCTTATACATATTTTCTTATTTTATAACTAAAAATTTAGGTTCAATGAAACTACATTTAAATCTAAAATTTCGTTATTAATTAAAAAAATTGTATACATATAAGAAAATATTATATTTTCTTACCTGTTTGCTTATGTTACTGAGATGCAAAGAAACGTTTTTGATTGTCAACTGAATAAACCTTGCTTAAATAATCGGACGGAAGTTCAAAAGTTCAAAGTCTTGTATAAAAAATGATTATGCGCGTTTGACCGGTTTTATCAGCTGATGCTAGAATTATTTTCAATCCGTTACGATAATCTTAATGTAACTTCACTATTAAATGAAACAATTGCGTTTTTGTAAGACAAGCTAATTTAAATCAATTTTTTATAATCATTAAATGCTATGCAAAATTTGATTTAAAATAATAAATATTCGGATTTTTCGAAGCTTTCGTTAAATTTCTATCTAAATCATCGAACCGTAACTGAATTACAATAAATGTCTGCCTTTATTTCTAATAAGTAACCTTATTTAACAGTAGATTTTTTTGCTGCCTAATTAACTTTTTAGATGTTTAGGAAAACTTCTATTTATCTGACCTAATTACTGAAATCTTGATCTCTACTCGTATCTGTGAAAACAGGTTCTCTGTACGAAATAAACTATTATGTAATAGATCTGTTAAAAGATGATATTTGAAAATTGCGAAAGATATAAATTATTATTATATTGATCCACATTGGACGAAAACAAGTAGGCCTATGTATGAGTTTCTCAATAATCATCTTGAAAGATAATTTACTGTAATTAATTAGCTCACATCAAAAAAGAAAATAGTGCTTGCAAATTCATGTTGAAAATCAAATTACAAATACAATAATTTATCATTCATTATTTAAGATTATTGAAACTGAATTTATTATATTTATTAGAAACCTAACCTTATTTAGTATGATATTTCTTTAGTCTGGTTCAACACCACTCATTTTTAACCTTGTGTAATCATTTATCTTTGAAAATTCCATAGCCATCAGCAATATTAGCAATTTTATTATTATTATTATTATTTGGTATATAATATGTCATTGTACCAATTAGCTTTCACCTAATTATCTATTAACATTGAAACTTTATTTAGATTGTAGACATGGGGCATTAAAAATATCGAAACTGAGAATATGATCCAAGTAGAAACTTACCTATAGAATTTACTAAACTCGGTCTATCACATTTTTAAATATTCATTTAGTAGATAACTGGAACACAGTATATGATAAGTTAATTGTTATTAATAAAATAGAATTTCTACAGTATGATATCAATTTTAGTATCATCTCTCTTCCATTGTATCATCGATAAATTTAATCTGCTTTCCTATCTGGAATATTTATATAGTGCGAAGACGTAAATTCATGTTAAATCATATCATATCATTTTCAAGGATTAAGTTAGCTAAAAAATGCTATCCTATTCACCTACTTCTATTTCCTAACACTTAGAGTACAGCATACGATTATTTAATAAAGTTGTAAATCTAAGAATATTATATCAACAAATCTTTTTTACAGATAGTTTCATAGATCCTTCTATATAATGCATAAAATTAAAATAAATTCGATACTAGTTCATAAAAAATTTTTAAACCTATTTGATTATATTTAATTTGATGTAAGACCTATATAGCTCTCATTATATCTTTGACTTTTACAGTTTTTCATTGTCTTAAATACATTAACACCGTGTATTTTTTTATTTTTTATAGTTTGAACATTTGTTATTCATAATTATAAATTAGTGAGTTTCTTCACATTTATTTTTTATAATTTATGCAGTAAATATTGATCAATATCTTATTAATAAACTTTATTCTATATAAATTTTTTTCGCTATAAAGAATCAATAGCATGTGCATGTTATAAAGTTAATAAAAATGCAAACCAAAACTATTAATTGGGTCAGTAACATATGATAAGTTTATGAATCTGTTTAACTCATAAGAAATAGCAAATATTATTAAATTTATTGGTCATTATGTTTAATAGTTTTATTTTAAAAATATTTTTATAGACACGTGTATCTATTGATAAGATGAATTTATCAGAAAATTGATATAACTATTAATTGTTAATATAAAATTAATATTTCAATGTTATATTAATTCCAAATCCTTATATTTACATAAATTACAAGATAATTCATTAAATGCTTGCTTCTAATAGTTTATATTTCTAAATTAAATTAATTAATTAATGAACTAAATTAAAACAGAAATTATATATCATAAATATCTTGCAATAAGAACAGATTCTATTATGATAATATTTAATCAGAAGTTTTTCTTATACTATCTTAAATTTAATGCGTTTTGAGATGTTTAAAATTTTAAACATCTCAAAACGGTATGTTGAGTTGCAATTATCAATATAATAGAATCTTTTCTTATTATTAACACCCGTTGTGTGTAATTTGCTTAGAAAAACTAGCAAATGAAAATATGAAACATGCTAAATTGAAAAGGCATTTGCATACGAAACAATTCGGAGTTAATTAATAAACATGAAATGTATTTCAAAACACAAGATGATGGTATGGAAAAATCAACATTTTCTTATGAAAAAATATACAATTCCTAAAAAGGCTCTGAAAGCAACTCTAGAATTTTTAATATTTAATAGCGAAAAATATAAAATCAAATACAACTGGTGAATCTCTGATTTTTCCGTCTGCAATAAAAATGGTGTCAATTATGCATGGGAGAAAATATGGTAACTATTAAAAAACAGTTGCTTTATCAAGAGACACTGTTTCGCGACGTATCGCAGCTTTCTTAGATAATATAGAATGATTATTATTGAATCGAATAACAAATGTTTGCAATGATGAGTGTTTTAATTCACTGAAAAGTCTGCAGTCAACAGAATTTTATTATTGTTCAATATTTTAGAAATTAGAATGAATTTTAATACTTTATAGAAGAATTTTCACCTTTTAAATATTTGTTGAAGAATCTAAAAAATACAGAACTTCGCTATAGTTCTTGTAAATGTAAATACAGGTATCCCTCCTATAACACGGTAGATAGGTTCCTGAAAAATAGCGTGTCGTGTGAAACCGTGTTATATGAGACCCAGAGTCAATACAAAAAGGAGAGTTACGTTCCAAACCCAATGAAAAGTAAATAAATTTCTTTAATTCCATAAATGGAACTTAATTTTTATTAAGAATATTAATAACACGAAGCATAAAGAAAGAAAAATATATATGTAAGACCCTAAAAAAATAATATATATCCAATAAAAAGAAAGAATAAAATATACAGCCTATACTCACACTTATTTAATAATTATATCTTCTTTACCGCTGTTCATTAAAAATGAGAACATTTTTTTCTTTCTAGCAGTATCAACTTCACTTTCTGAACTTTTTTCCACATTTAAAATTTGTGTATTTCTACTCTCTTTACAAAATCTGAAATCTAACCTGCTATAACCCACTATAAAACAATCGTTCCTTAGTATATATCCTCCAAAAAATTTATGAATAAAATGTTTTTCTTCTCTTTCACATTCCTCTATTGAAGAATAAAAACTTACTTTTTATCCAAGAACTGTACGTTTGGAATACAAAATACTCAAATGGCGACAATTGACGCAATCACAAAATTAATTCAATTTAAAATCAAAATCGAAAATAGACTGCGTATCGTCCTCTTAAGGCCAACTAGCGAAATTGAATTTATGATTAATTTTAGCAAAGTATTTTTCAATGATTGCATTTTGTGTGTGTGTAATGTGTATGGATTTACAAAAATTAATGAAAATTTTTTGTGTTGTAGAAGAGTAAACATAATTTTCTAAATGTGTTAAGAAAAACTGTTTTTATGATTAATTTTAGCAAAGTATTTTTCAATGATTGCATTTTGTGTGTGTGTAATGTGTCTCTCTAGTATGGATTTACAAAAATTAATGAAAATTTTTTGTGTTATAGAAGAGTAAACATAATTTTCTAAATGTGTTAAGAAAAACTGTGTAGTGGAGCGAAACCGTGTTGTAGGAGAACGTGTTATAGGCGGGATACCTGTAATCTATATACACCCAATTCTGTTTTTACACAAACTTCTTTTACACGATTTTGATTTAACACGAATTTGAAAAAAAATTTAATTCTATTTTTACACGACTTATTTCGATTTAACACGAGCGACCCAAATTCTAAGAAATTTTTGCTTTACATTTTTTTTTATAACTGCAACATTGACGACGACGAATTAATTTTTCAGAGGAACTGTGCATTTTCCAAGATATACGGTTATTTTTGAAGTAAACCTTTATTAATGAATCGTATATTTTCATTTTTCAACATTTATTCGGAAGGATATTTATAATATAGCAATTTCACCTTTAGTAACAAACCATATAACTCGGAAAATCCACCATCTAAAATTATTTTGAATTATCAGACTAACGATGCCGTTTACTTTCAACAGTAGCCATCTTGGCTTATCACGTGATGTGATAGCGTCATTGTCAGAAAGTGACAACGAATAAAATCTTTTTATGTGTAACTCATATTATTTTGCCTAATTTTTGTGTTCATGAATTAGTGACATGTTTTTTTTCTTTTTCAAATGATAATTTACTTTGTATGATACATGTGCAATCTTTATGAAATAAAATGTTTAAGATCCTAACATGAAAACTCATGCTTTATTGTATTATTTTTGCTGATTTCTTAGGACTGGAACCAATCTTCTATTTTTACATAGATGCAATATATTTTTTTGCACGAATATTTTTACACGTATTCTTCGAGAACGTATATATCGTGTAAAAACAGAATTAGGTGTATAAATATATATATATAGGAAAGAGTAACGCTTTTTAACGATATTATTGGATTACAGTGATCACGTGATACGCCTAGCTGGTGATGCTATTGGATTAAAATAATCGTTCATTAGGTACTGAGCAGTCTCATTGGACTATATGATCATATGATCACATTGATTGTTACGTTGAAAGTAATGGCGAATGTTGGCTCCTATGCTATCGTAATGAAATTTGAAGTATATATTCAGGTATGTTGTGTTATAGTTTTATTTTAAATGCATAGTCCCTAATTTAATTTGATATTTATTATATCTTTTAATGGTACAATTCTAGTTGAGCCGTGGCACGCGGATCTATAATAGGAGAATTGAAGATTCGCCGCCCACGAACTAATGTATAAAATATGAATCGACAATTCCGTTGTATTAAAAATTCACTCCAAAACTATTTGGGCTTTCAAGATGTTTTTATTAAAGTAAGATTTTAATTTCGAAATTATAAATCCGCGTGCTACGGCTCAACTAGAGTCTTACCAGTTCTAATTTTGACTAATAGATGGCGCTCCGCGAACTTATTGAACAACCTTGTATTCAAAGGTATATTGTGTTATAGTTTTATTTTAAATGCATAGTCCCAAATTTAATTTGATATTTATTATATCTTTTAATATTTAATCCGATATTTCTATTTATCATTATATTAAATAAGTTAGTATAAGTTAAATTTTGTTAGGCTTAATTAATAAATTGACTCCACGTGGTTGTAAGTGATTATAAATATAATGTAGTATAAGTTAAATTTTGTTAGGTTTAATGAGTAGATTGACTCCACCTGGTCGTAGGCAATTATAAATATAATGTATAATCTCTTTTGAGCACATTAGACCAGCCAATACATTTTTTTGCATCAATTTTGATGAAAGTATAATTCTTACATTAAAATATAAATTTCGGCAGACTTGATAATTAGGCTGATGCTACGTGGATTGTGCTAGATATACGGTATACTATACAGTATAATTATAGTGATACATTAAATATTTAAGTTATTTGTATTGCTTGTTATTATTAAATATTGCCAAAATATAGTACATTTATATTTAGATCGTATAAATATCATATATGTACAATACAGCTCTTACTTAATTGGAAGATTTGGAAATGCAATTATTATTATACAGATAGGCCTCGTTTAGTGCGAGTTCGAATAATGCGATTTCGATTAGTACGACTTATAAAATTGATACCATATTTGATTAGTGCGACTTACAAAATTAGTGCGAGTTCGAATAATGCGATTTTGATTAGTGCGACTTATAAAATGCGAGTTCGAATAATGCGATATTCGATTAGTGCGACTTATAAAAATTTGCGAGTTCGAATAATGCGATTTCGATTAGTGCGACTTATAAAATTGACATCGTTTTTCAGAAAATTCTTATACAGGGAGGCCTCAATTAGTGCGATATTCAATTAGTGTACACGACGCTCTTCCGATCTTATGTACAGGTAGGCCTCGATTAGTGCGAATTCAAATCTGATATACAGGTAGGCCTTGATTAGTGCGAGTTTGAATAATACACATATTTATTAAATTTGTCAAGCAACTATAGGTAGGCCTCGATTAGTGTGAGTTTTATTTGATTAGTGCGACTTACAAAAATGATACTGTTTTTCAGTTAGTGTGAGCAAATATTCGCGACTTATAAAATTGATACCATTTTTCAGTTAGTGCGAGCAAATATTTGATTAATGCGGTAGGCCTCAATTAGTGCGAGTTCGAATAATGCAATATTCAATTAGTGCAAGGCCTCGATTAGTGCGAGTTCCAATAATGCGATTTCGATTAGTGCGACTTTCGCAAAAATACAGGTAGGCCTCGATTAGTGCTACTTATAAAAATGATTCAAAGGCCGGGAAATCAGAAACACTAAGTGTAAACTTATAAAAATGATACCTTTTTTTTCAGTTAGTGCGAGCAAATATTCGATTAATGCGAGTTGTAAGCATAGATTCAGTTAGTGCGAGCAAATATTCGATTAATGTGAGTTGTAAGCATAGACTAGTTAGTGCGAGCAAATATTCGATTAATGCGAGTTGTAAGCATAGACCCTACACGACGCTCTTCCGATCTCAACTTATAAAATTGATACCGTTTTTCAGTTACGATATTCGATTAGTGCGACTTATAAAAATGATACCGTTTTTCACTTAGTGCGAGCAAATATTCGATTAATGCGAGTTGTAAGCATAGACCAGTCTTACTAACAAAGCTGTCGATTAATGCGAGTTGTAAGCATAGACCAGTCTTACTAACAAAGCTCGGCGACTTATAAAAATGATACCGTTTTTCAGTTAGTGCGAGCAAATTTTCATTAATGTGAGTTGTAAGCATAGACCAGTCTTACTAACAAAGGTCCGTCCCCTTTAATGATGTCAAATGCGAGTTGTAAGCATAGACCAGTCTTACTAACAAAGCTTCGCCTCTTTTAAAATTGATACCATTTTTCAGTTAGTGCGAGCAAATATTCGATTAATTTAAAATGATACCGTTTTTCACTTAGTCCGAGCAAATATTCGATTAAAGCAAGTTGTAAGCATAGACCAGTCTTACTAACAAAGCTCCGCCTCCTTTTACGATCAGTTAGTGAGAGCAAATATTCAATTAATGCGAGTTGTAAGCATAGACCATCTTACTAACAAAGCTCCGCCTCCTTTTATGATGTCAATTAACAAATTATCTTACTAACAAAGGTCCGTCCCCTTTTATGATGTCAATTAACAAATTAAAGTTACTAACAAAGATCCATCCCCTTTTATGATGTCAATTAACAAATTAATGATAATTACTAACAAAGCTCCGCCTCCTCCTTTTATGATGTCAATTAACAAATTACCGTTAATTTTCGGTTAGTAAGATTTATGATGTCAATTAACAAACTACCGTTAATTTTCGGTTAGTAAAACCAGCGAGTTGTAAGCATAGACCAGTCTTACTAACAAAGCTCCGTCTCCTCCTATGATGTCAATTAACAAATTACCGTTAATTTTCGGTTAGTAAAACCATTTGTAGGCTATGGTAAAACCGGACGAGGAGCAGTCCAAGAACAGTCAGTTTAAAGAACGAGTTAGTGGAGGATTAAAAATGGCGGACGGCCTGGCCTGTACTTATAGTGGCTCGTTAACTGTTTAACATTACTGTACTATTATTTAGCTTTGCTATCGTATTCTTTTATATACGATAGCTTTGCTATCGTATATAAAAGAAAAGATATAAAATATAAAATAATTCTTTTATATCGATAGCTTTGCTATCGTATATAAAAATTTTCGGTTAGTAAAACCGGACGAGGAGCAGTCCAAGAACGTTCACACGATTTTGAAGTGGTGAAACATCAGAAAGATGGGCTTTTACCGTTAACTGTTTAACATTACTGTACTATTATTTAGCTTTGCTATCGTATTCTTTTATATACGATAGCTTTGCTATCGTATATAAAAGAAAAGATATAAAATATAAAATAATTCTTTTATATCGATAGCTTTGCTATCGTATATAAAAGAATTTTCTCTTTTAAAAAAGTATCGAAATGGATAAAAGGAAGAACACTTTTGACGATAAAACAGGAAACGATAAAGAGGTTAGTGATTACACTACAGCAAAAAATGGATGTGATTGAGCGACATAAAAGCATACTTTGTTAAAATTTTTTAAATAAGGATATCGTTACAAAATTATTTGCCTATTATATCGCTGTGCTACCGATATTATTTATTTTCTTTTGTTTATTATCTGATTTCTTTATTTAAAATAAAACTTGTGAAAAAAATTTGTTTTTGTTATCTTTTGCTGTCGTATTCTGCTAATAAACAAATAGAAAACTTGTTAAAAATTTCTCATTGGTTCATTAACTTCGCTTATTAATTCTATCTGGAACTAATTTACTGATTCAATAAAGTTGCAATGCTTAATTGCAAATCGGACTATTCACTCAATTCTCGACCCAGAATTGGCGGCCAGGCGGCGCTCAACTTCCGCTTTCGATTCGCTATTTTAGTTTTGATTTGGCGGTTGGTTTGATGATGATATGAGACGCAATTCCTGGTAAGTTATTAATTTAGATGATGAACAATGATGTAAAATATGAAAATAAATATTTCTTAAACAGTTAGTGTTAAGTTTATTGTGGTTATTCATCGTGAAACTTAGCTAATGGCCGGAATCTCACAAAGCAAGAACCAATTACCATATTTTCCATAGAGTTAATACTTCGATTAGTGCGAGAAATTCGTGGAACCAATTATTCGCACTAATCGAGGCCTACCTGTATATGCTGATGGCTTCAGAAGCTATATTATGGATCAAAATTTCCCAATTAAATATAAAATAGTGATTTAAAGTTTAATGAATTTGACGGAATTATTTCAAGATCGGTGAAGCAACGTGTTAATATAAAATAGTGATTTAAAGTTTAATGAATTTGATGGAATTATTTCAAGATCGGTGAAGCAACGTGTTAAAAAGTTAAAAATTTATCGTTGAGCTCTTCCTATATTATAATAATAAATATATTTTTAAAAATAACTTTTAAATAATATATTAAGATAAGAGAGAATTTAATCAAATATTGTATACCTCAGGTAACTTTATGGTGATGTTGTATGGATGAAAGTATGGTGGATATTTATTTACTTTTAAAATAATAATTCTGATGGTTGCCACATGTGACTAAAATTCATATGTATATATAAGTAATAATGCATATTAGTATATGTAATATATTTATATTCTGTATATATATATATATATTACATACAAGCAATTCCTGACTTATGTGTAATGAATATTCATGGATCTGTATTTATGTAGAATTATTTTTGAGTAATGACTAGACCTGAATCCAGACCTCTCCAGAAAAATTGGAGGCATAGAACTTGAAATTGAATCCAGAGTCTCCATGATGATAAGTGGCTGCTTTACCAAACAATTTACATGCTTATTCTTTAATAAAACTATTTTTAGTGTTATATCATTGTGACACACTAGAACTGTATAACATATTTTGACATATGTGTATTTTGACTTATGTATGATTTCTCTAAATGATCCATCTACATAAACCAGGGATTGTCTGTATAATATATATATATAATATATATAAATATAAAAAATATATATAAAACATAAAGCTCATTAACAATCTTATAATATTTGAGCCTCTCAAAAGCTGAAAACTGATTACAGTGGTGTCTCAACTTACGAACTTAATTCGTTCTTGGTTGTGATTGTAATTCAAAAGGTTCATATCTTGAAACCCAATTTTCCATTTTATCTTATGGGAAATCAATTAATCCATTCCCCAGATTTAGAAATTTTGAAAACAATAAAAAAATATGCATTTGTGTACAATTATTATTTTTATTTTTGAAATCTTTGGTTTTACATGTTGTATAAAAAAATCATCTTCCATTAAATCACATATGGACAATCCCTGGCCCATGGGCTGGATCTGGCTCTCTTCTTTTGATCCAGCCCTGATCCATTTCAGTGAAGTTGATCAGATTCATGGTGGGAGAAAACATGGTGTGTTCTACTCATGATTCTATAAAACTTGGTTCAACTATAGTCTTTTCAACTAAAGAAGAATTTTCAAGCCGAATCCAATGCTTGATGAGTCTTTTCAGTTAGAGTTAACTATAGTCGATATGTTGTAAACCGTATCGCAATAGAGAATTTATTACCATTTTTGATTTGATGTTTGATTTTAAACATAGTAATCAGATTAAAATATTTTATCTTTATAATTAATTTTAGCAACTTGTTTTAATTCATTTAATAGTTTATTTTATTTAATAATTTGGTCCTTAACTTGGAGACAGAATGATAATTTGGCCCCCAAACTAGGAAATGTTGCCTATGCCTGCATTAAATAAAAAAAAAAAATAATTTTTTTGTAATTGGCTTTGTAGTTCAGATTTAGATTTGTTGTCATCAGTTGCTTCTTTTTTGTCTCTCAGGCTTTAACTCCTGTTGCAAGTTAAAAATTAATTAACAAAGAATTCAATATAACTAGTAATTATTATGTAGATCTTTAATATTATCAAGAATAAATGGTCTCTTTATCACATTAATAGTTATATATGCATATTTCAAAAAATAATTGAGATATTTTTATATGAAAGTTATAGAAAATATTTTACAAATATAATATTAAAAAGTATCATGGTTCGTATCTAGAGGCCAAAATGGGATATGAAAAAGTTCATATCTTGCAAAGTTCATATGCAGAACAGTTTGTAAATTGAGGTACTACTGTAATTCCATTTTTTTTGCAAATTTCTCAATTTTAGTGCTCCAGTGTTAACAAAAAATAAAAACTAAAAAAAAAGTTAATCAGTTTGGCTTCTAGAAGCCTTTAATTTTAAATGAATGCATAAACAGCTAAAATTTTCAAAGAACAAATATTATTAAAAATGCATAGAATTTTTAAATATTTTATTACATGAAATAATTTTATTTCATTATTAAAAATAATTGAAAAATTTATATAAATCTCTCTCTTCTACAACTAAAAAGCTAAATAAAGACATCTTCAACTATACACTGCTCAATATTAATAAACCATAAAAACGTTCAGCTCACAGAGCATTAAAAAGCACGCAACAAGAATTACAATGGATCATAAAACAAACTGAAAGACATAGTTCTCAACCTAATACGATTTGGAAGTTATGGAAGATGATGAAAGGGAAAGACAGAAATCGGAGTATCCCTGAAGAGACTGGAACTAGAGAAGAGTTTAAACAATTACCGTACGCTATGGAGGTAAATCCTTTTTTCCTGAGACATAGAAAGAAATTAGAACATGAGACAGGAAGGAAGATAGTCTTTAGGAGAACAAACAATGTTTTTAATATAATTAGAAATGATAAATCCAGGAGAAACCCAATGAATCTACCAGGTGTCTTGAGATACTGATAATGAACCAGGATACAGAGAGAAAAGAAGTATACATTGGGTCTATATATAGATCCGTTAAGAAAAGAGTGGAAGAGCATAAAGCTGATGTGGAAGTTAAGAAAGGTAATACTGCCATTGCTCAAAGATTAATGAGTTACGATGCCACTGCGAATTGGGATCAAACCAAAGTGATTAAGGTTGTTGACGATCCACATAAGATTAGAGTGGCTGAGACTATCAAAATTTTCTCTAATAAATTGAAAGGGTTGAACGTTATAAATTATAATGAACCAGAGAAAGTTAGCGCAGCATGGGAATATGAGGAAAATAGATGTATGATCAGGGCATCAAAGAAACAGACACGGAATACGAGTCGAACGTACCTAATATAATTAAAGTGTAATAGTGCTACTACGGAAAGACATTAGATGGGTTTATTTTTTATTTTTATTATTTATTTTTATTATGTTTCAGGAATTATGACGTAATATGCTATAGTCCAAAAATAAAAAATTTAATATTTATTCGAATTTAGAACGGTTTATGAATTAGAATGAGTTTAGAATGTATAACAATATTTAATGTATTCTTTTTGCATTATTTGTAATTTTTACTGATGAGGGCTGGATCAAGCCGAAAGTACTTTAATTAAAGTTTGTTTATAAAGAACATGAGTGTATTATTGCCTGCTCTGTGAGCTGAATGTTTTTATGGTTTAACTTAAAAGCTTAAAGAGAAACATATAGTTCCTTGAAAATTTTGCTAAATTGAAATATTTTTATTTTCTTACTTCCCGAGAATCTATTTCAGTAGCAACTATTTGAAATCTGTAAACTTCTTTTATCTGTAATTATATTTCTTAATT
>AYEL01092004.1:0-21177 GCA_000484575.1 Olivierus martensii | reverse complement strand
ATAATAGTAATGATAATATGATAATATTTTGGTTCAAAAACATGAGAATAATAGTTTTAAGATTGTTAATGTTGACATCAGATTTCACAGTTCAGTAATTATTAAAAGAGTGGCAATTAAGGAAATATATTTATTAGATGAATGCATAAAGTTAATGAATAACAATTGTTTTTAATTTATTTTTCTAAAAATACTATGTTTCTATATAAATATATTCCAATCATCTACATTTAAAGTCCAATAATTAAAAGAAACAAGCTCATAAATATGTAAAAATAATATTTAATTACATTATATTTACAAAATCTGGAGTACTTTTGACTTTAAAAAATTCTTATCAGCATGATTATAAATAAAACAATTATATAATGCGGAATTATATTACAGTGTTTCTAGTCTAAATTTGTTTTAAATGCATATCTCAATAGTTCTTTTTTACTGTATTGAGAAGTTTCATATTTCATTTTTTAGGTAAGAAGGCTTAGCTACTAGCAAGCATAAACAAGTTTATTAATAAACTTGTTTATGCTTGCTAGTAGTGCTATTTTGACTTATAATTAGTAAACTTCTATATAATGCACTCCCCTATAACATGAATTCGTATAATGCAATGAAAAAATTGCAACTAGTACTCAATTTATAAATAAATAAATAACTATAAATATAATATAAACAATATACAATATAATTTGTATTATATTTATTTAAATTGTGTATTATTTAAACTGTATAAATAGTACACGATTTCCTATAATGTGGAACATATTCTTCATGTTTTATGGTAGTCTGCTGCATATTGCATAACTACATGCATGGTTTGAAATATCTTTTTTATGAATGCTTAGCATTTATTTATTGTAATTAATGTTCATAATTTTGATTTTTTGTAATACTTCATATTTGAAAATACTAGAAATTCCACAAGCTCTTAAAGTAAGAAATACCTGTAGTTCATATTTGCAAATGAATTGCAATTGATTCCCAGTTCATATAATAAATATAGTATCTGCATCTTATGTATATTTGATTTCAGTTAGAACATGTAACAGCTTGTATGATTATTCTGACCACAATTAGATAATATAGCATATATGTACATAATGCCTGTATATTCTGTTACACATTTCATTGCTGGATATTTTGAATGCACAGTAGCTTTGTATTTATTACGACACAAGGAGTAAAGATATTTCTGTTAGTTATTTTTTCTTGGAATTCCTAATAATAAATATAGTTTGTTAATTAGATAACTGTATAAGAAAGTTTTGTCAAAAAATCAACAGTAAAAATTAGGATTGTTTTATATTTGAAGATTCTGAATATTCTAAGACAATTTTTTTTTAACTCTGTCATTTTGTAATCTGTCAATACATAAAGCAGTTATCTGGATTTCCAAGTTAGATATTTCTCATTTATCTTTTTAAATTAATTTTTCACTTATCTTAAAATGTGTCTATTATTAATAAAAAATTCTTTATTAATGTTTTAAAATAAATTAGTATAAAAATGTCATATTTTTCCAACATTGCAAATATCTTATAATGTGTAGCATAAAACCTTTATTGTTTATTAAATATCAAAGTAATATATAGATAATACAATATTTTATATTTTTCCTTTGTAAATATACAATGCTATGTATTACTGTGATATTTTTTTTATATAAATAATACATATGTGTATTTATAAGTAAACAGAAACATTAGAAAGAAATGATAATATAATGGCAACGTTAGATTTCCAAAGCATTTTTCCATCTAAAATTACTACCTACTTGTTTAATGTTTTATAGATTCTTGTTAATCTGATAGCTGACACACTTAGAGATTTAGCCCATATGATTTATGATTATTAATCATATATTACTTTTAAAGGAATGCACTACAGATAAACAGACTTGGTGTTCTATGGCAGTTGTCTTAGCCAAAATCGTAATTAGAAGTATAGAAGAGACAGTATCATTTAATTTTGCTGGACAATATAAATTCTATGCTAGATATGTAGATGATATCTTTGTTATTTGGAAATAATTAGATAGAACACATAATTTAGAAAAAGCCTTCACTATTGAAACTTATGACCTAACACTTAAAACTGAACAGAAAGATGCAGAAAATGTGCATTTTTTAGATATACAGGTGCAGATAAAAGAAAATTCTTTTAAGACCAAAGTATATAGAAAACCACCTAGTAGTCAACTGATCATCCCATATTGGTCAAATGACCCAATAAAATATAAAAAAAGTGGCTTTTTACACCTATTTTAAAAAGGCTATCATGCACTGTAACATAACTGATGATTGAGAAGAGCAAATAAATAGTTTTTCAAATGTGGTAAAAAATATAAATATAGGAAGGCTTTTATACAGTCAATACTTAATAAAGTTTTTAAAGACATTGATAAACAAAACATGGATATGACACAACAGTAGAGCAGTAACCAAGACCAATATGTAAAGCTCCCATACCAAATGGATAACTTTAATAAAAATGCCACAGTTCTAGAACCACAAATAACATTAAGAACTAAAATACAAAAAATTTTAAAAACATTTCAAAGAATTGTCAAGGATAAGAATGCAAGAAAACCATTAAAAATTGAATTAAAAATCACAAAAAGAAAAAGCCCCTTTAAGAGCTCCCATTGTATTTGACATATTAATAATGAAAAAGACAAGAAAGAAGAAATAAAAAAACGGGGTATATCAAGTACCTATAAAAAATAGGAACTTAGAACATGGAGAATACTACATAGGAGATAACTAAAAAGAACCTCCATAAGGGGTTGATCTTAAATACTCAACAGGGTCTTACAAATAAGGCTAAAGTCTAATCAAATAAAACTAATTTAAAATTACATTTACACATAGAAAAATATATAAACTAAATCACCTAACAGTTTTTAGAAATACAAAATTATATTTGGCACAAAATCCTCCTCAGTCGATGTTATATTGGGAAACTTGTTGTAAAGCAAAACTAAGGTGGCACCATCTAGTGATTAATGATTAAACAATAATTTTTAAATTAATTTGCTTAAGAACCTCCAAGATATGTTATACAAACACCAAAGAGAAATAGAACAAGGTAAGTTAAATATTATCTTAGTGACAAGATTTTATGAAGAGGATATCACTATAAGATGGCAAGATACCAGAATAGTTTGAAAATGTACAAGCCACAAAGAAAGATTCCTTACAAAAACATTGGAAATTTTGAAAAGAAGTAAGAAAGTTAATGTAATTAACAAAAAAATAATGGAAGGAGTTTCAGTGGCATAGTTGTATGCTATACAAAATATGCAAGATATATAGTGTAAACAATTAGACGATTATACAAAGCCAAAACTAAAGTTTATTACCGCATTGATTATATTAATATCATGACTATCTTAATATAATTATTCATCTATTTTATTGTAATTTACATTAAAAAATTATACTATTGGTTAGAAACTATAATAATGTTTTATTTTATTTAAATTCTAGAACATACAATAACAAATGTTCCGACATAAAATATTTAAAAATTTGTTCTGTAATTATTAGAATATCATTGAAGATGGAGTATACTGAAAACATTACAGTTAATAAAATATTTTTATACAATAAAATTGCTAACAAGTGCTAGAATTTGTTGGATTTGGAAAATAATTTAAAAGATAAGCAGAATTAAGTAGAAAACTATGCCAAAGGTTTCTGATTCAATTCCGGGTGGGGACAAATTTCAGATAAATATTAAAATTTCTAGTTTAATTATTAGTCCATAAATGAAGCCACATTGGCTAAATTTAATTTAATCATTAATTTCAGTTATTTCTAAATTAATTGGTACTATTAGGATTATTAAAATTCATAAACAAAACATTGATATATAATTCTAATAAATTTTTTTTCTTAAAATTAAAAATGATGTTAAAATATTTTTTTTATAAAAACCATATTGAAAGTAATGATACTTGCTTTATAATCAGACTAATATAATATTTTGATCATAGTAATAAAATTTCTATTTATTACTAAACATAATTTCTTCCCATTCAATTTCATCCCTGTTTTAGATTATATTTTACAAATTGATAGATTAAATAATCTTTATTGCTTATGGCTGCAAAAGATATTTTTTATTTATAATTTATAATAAAAAAATTTATAGTTTTTTAATTACCGTATATACTTGTGTATAAGCCGACCCCCTGACTTTGGAATTTGAAAATCGGTAAAAATGAGTAACCCGTGTATAAGCCTATCCCCCGACTTTAGCATTTAAAATTCAATAAAAATTTGAAAACAGTAAATTACATGATCTTTGATTTTTAGTTACCAATATATTAGTGCCATTTGCCAAAATAAATATTTTATTGAAACTTTAAATATATACTTATAAAATAAATTATTATAATATAGACATCAATAAATCAATTTAAAAAGTAAAATTTGCTTTACCAGAAGCGATCGAGCGCGTCGCGCCGCCAACTCCAACCTGCATTGATATAAGTGTATCAGATAGGTGACGCTGCATTGCCTGATGCACCGTGACACAGAAATTCTCGACAATAATCCAGCTAAAGTGATCCAACACAGCGCACCTACATAAGATTCTTGAATTATTGTCGAGAATTTCTGCGTCACGGCGCATCAGGCAGCGAGGTGTTGCCTATCTGATGCACTTATATCAGTGCAGGTTGGATTCGGCTCGTTTTCCCTATAGTTGAGTTGAATTGAGTTATTCAAACTTTTGATTGTATTTTAAAATGAGTGGCTCATCTTAACGATGATGTCATACATCGTTAGAATGACGTGTGCAACGTGATTTCTAGACATTAGCTTGCGATTTCAAAGTTTTGATTTTGCTTACGATGATCTATCAAAAAAGATAGACTAAAGTTATTTTTCAGTACAGATTTTAAATAATTATTATATTTTTTTTGTTATTTTAAACATTATTTTAGTTACTTTTTAATATATTTTAATTAAATCATCGATGAGTTAAATATAATAAGCGTTAATCGATTATTAGCGAATCGATTAAAATACTCTTAATTAAGGAAAAATAAATATATTTTTTCACTCAAATATGAATCCTAGGTAAGATTTTTGATTGATTGTCTAGTTTTCGCATCGCATCGTATCGACAGCACGGCTTCGCCTATCTGATTACGGTATATAGACGCAGGTTGGAGTCGGCGGCATGACACGCTCGATTGCTTCCGAGTAAGATAAAATTTTATCTGATAATGTATTAAATTAATTATTAAAAATTTCCTTCCTGGTCTTCAGGAGACGTTCAGTAAGTTATGGTTTTTACTTATTACTTTAATTTCTCCAGCCAAAAATAAGTTGATTTTTTTGATCCGTGTATAAGCTGCTTATTACTTTAATTTCTCCAGCCAAAAAAAAGTTGATTTTTTTGATCCGTGTATAAGCTCCTACCTCAGAAATTTTTTTTGAGAAAAAACCTCGGCTTATACACGAGTATATACAGTATATAAAAATTAGCTGCTTGTTTCAATAAATATTTTTGCTATTTTAACTTTTGAAATTTGAGAAAATTTGAATGACAACTTTTACATGAATCTTGATTTTTATATAAATAAATAAATATAAGGATTGATTTATACATATATATATACAGGCAATCCTTTAAGTAACAATTCATTGACTTATATAAATGAATTGTTCTATGAAACCTTATGTTAATCAAAATATATGATGTCAGAGCATATTCTATATAATAATAAAATAGTACCCCCTCTACTGTAAAACAAAAGTTATAATATTAAAAAGTTGTATTAAAGAATAAGCAAGTAAGTCTCATACCAACTTGGGAGATCTGGATTGAGTTCAGAGTCCCATATCTTCAGTTTTTCAGAAGAGATCCAGGACCGAGCCAGCTTGATAACTAAAACTAACCTAATAAGGCCATAAAACACATGTACTTAGGATAAATGATGACATTAAGAGAAAAATATTTTTATATCTGCATTTTAACTTTATCTGCTACAATCAGTACAGTTTTATTTTTAGTCAAGAAATCTTTACATAAGTATAGATCTATATAAGTTGGGGACTACCTGTATACAATAATTTACTAAAATAATGATTTAAAATATATTAAAAAATCTAACAGTATTTCTTATGACAAATTTAGTTCATCTTATGAATATTCAGCTTAAAAATAATTACCTACTTATTATAACTTAAGAATTTCTTCTATTTAGAAATTGGCTCATGGATATTTTTATGGAAATTTCAAGACACTTTTTTTCTTTAAAAATTGTAAGTTTAATTCTGTCATTAAGCAATAGACAATGTTAACTATAATATAAATTTTTAATAAATTCTAAATAACTATTTAATTCCATATTCACATGTGCTCATTAGAAATGTTTGATTGATTAGTTAGTCAGACAAATTTAAATGCTTGTTTCAGTTTAATAAAGACAAATGTCAAATCATACTTTTTTCAGCTAAATTAGTCAAAAATTATAGTTTAATTATTAATTCTTAGTATAAATTACAGTGATACCTTGGATCACGAATGTCTCGGTCCACGAACAAATTGGTCTACGAACACCATTTGAGAACAAATTTTGCTTCGCTTCACGAACACACACGCACACGCACACGGAGCGCATGTGACTCGCAGCGGCACAAAACCCTGTGCACAACCTCGCCCCCAGCAGCAACCCAGTTCGCTCAGCACACGTGGATACAGTAGAGTCCCAAAAACAAGTGTTGATATTTTAGTTATTTCTTTATTTAATTAAATTTATCCCTTATTAAGTTATTATAAGTAAACTGTATATGTACAGTACTGTAAAATTAGTTTTATTTTGGTAATTAAACGTCTAATATTGCTGTTATATTTATTTCCTTTCTGTATTATTTCCACACACAAAGCCATATCATATTAAAAATTTTTTTCTGGGACAAAAATGAATTATTTGGATTTACATTAATTGCAATGGGAGAAATTGATTCGGATCACGAACAGGGTCAAGGAACTGATTGTGTTCGTGAACCGAGGTATCACTGTATTTCTGATCATTAAAATTTCTAATACAAAAGAGGAACTTCCACTTGAAGAAATTATAGTTCAAACTAGCACTACTATAAAGTGAAAAACAGACAAAAACTTCTAAATTTTTGTCTGTTTTTCCACTTTAGAGTAGTGCTAGTTTGAACTATAATTAAAATTTCTATTAAATTAATTACAAGAATTTAATTTGGTAAGTTTATAATCATTTGAATTAAGACAAATTCATCATATTGAGTGACTTATATCAAATTTTTAGATGAAAAAAATTATAAATATATATGTGATTAAAAAGAGGTACAGTTTGAATCTCTTCAGTTCAGTGTCCTCAGGGCTGAAACATGCCAGACCATAGAAAATGTTGGATCACAGAATTTACTTCCTAAGAACACTTATACAAATATATACCTAACTCCTACACTGCTGATGATGAAGTTATTTATATTAAAAGACAGTAAAAAAAATAACATTATATGTTATTTTTTTTATTGTCTGTTTTGTATTTTCTAAACAATAGAAATTTTATTTTGCTTATAAACTGTATATTATAAATATGTCTAAAAATATATCTTCATCTTTGCATAGTATTATATTTTTTTAAACAAAAATAAAATTGCATTTTAGAATACCATATGTAAAAAATTGAAATGGTTTAGCTGAGAATGAATCATAAATCTAGAGAGCAGTTTGCCATGTTAGAACATAAACAAGATGGCAAACTTCCATTAAAGACTGCCATCATATGAATCATTTCCATTTTAGAGGTAAACTATAAGGCAACTTTTACATTATATTATTCCCTTTTTCATATATTTGAGTTAATAATATATTTTTATAAATTATTAAAAATTCATATAATTCTCCAATAAAGAAATTTTGATTTGTATGTATTTTTCCAAGATTCAAATCCTTAATTGTAATTTTATAAAATGTGAATCCATTAAATAATTAGCATTTATTAATTTTTTGATGATTGCTTTAAAAATTATTATATAGATAGGCCTCGATTAGTGCGAGTTTGAATAATGCGATATTCAGTTAGTGCAACTTATAAAAATGATACCGTTTTCACTTAGTGCAAGCAAATATTCGATATACATTTTTTCAGTTTAATTTTTAGAAAATGTAAATAAAGTTTTATTTTTTTAAGTTTTAAGTTACTTTAATAACAATTTTATTTATTCAATATTTAAATTATTTATAACTTATTATCGGCTGTATTATTTGAAACGTTGAACAAGTAACAACAGCTTTAACTGATATAAGAATTTTTTTTTAAAATCTTGTTTCAGAAAATGAAATTTCTGTTCTCATCATCTTTTGCTATAGTTTCGCTTCATAATTGTTCGATCAAAAGGAGTTTTATGCGTCATATTTAATGAGCAAAAAGTTTCAAAAAAAAAAAAAATCAAGAGAAGAATGAGATAAAATAAGTTGTGCGATTTATTAAGCAAACTTCACGCTATAACTCTTCATAATTTTAGTTTTAATGATTAATCTTGTTGTAAGAGATGAGTGTCTACAGATTAAAACTATTAATTTGATAAACAATAAAAGATTTTATTTATAAATTTATTTGTAATATAATAATTTGTAATAGTTTACAAATTGTTGATTTTATTTGTAATAGTAAAATCAACTATTAATTTGATAAACAATAAAAGATTTTATTTATAAATTTATTTGTAATATAATAATCTATATACTAGACATTATACGCTTATATAAATGAGCGGAAATCTTGTGATTTAATCTTATAACCTTGAAATATCATAAGAAAAACTCCTAAGAATAGGTATATATAATCTTCGGATGGCGGCCATTATTAATTTATAGCGCCGCCTTCGAGTTTTGCCTTTTTTAGAGAAACTACAATTTTAATTTAATTTTTATTCCTTAATTTTTAAATTATTAATAACGACAAAAACTTTTAAACTGTCGCTGAAATCCGAGGATTAGATCTTTCTAATGATACCCTACTTATAGGAATTAGTAAAGTGGTTCGACCGCAAAAAGGATATCCAGCCAACCAGCCACGTTTCGCTATTAATATATATGATTCTAAGCATTAAAAAAAATTTATATTTTAATATTTAGAAATGTAATTAAGTTCTCCTTTAATTCGTTTATTTTTATAATCACATAAGAATTTAAAAAATATTTATAATAAAATACGATCTTATATATATTTATTTTTTCAGTTTGGACAGGGTCATTGTCCCTCTCTTGCAGCTACTTTATAGCACCTATCGTGGTAGCATTCTGTCGTAGGAAGAGCACAAGGCTGACTGCCGTGTTTGGAGGACTGGCATCAGCATTAGGTTGCCTGTTTAATTCATTTGCCAAAGAACTTCATCAGGTGATATTCAGTTATGGGATAGTCATGGCTGTTGGACTAGGAGTGGCTCGTGAAACATCGAATCTCATGATTGGCCAATACTTCAAAAGAAAGAGGGAGCGAGTGGAATTAGTCGTCCAGTGTGGTACAGGTGTAGGCGTGGCTGTTTTCTCAGTATTTTTTCGTAAAATTATAAGGTAAGTTCAACCAGACAATTTACAGCCTATATTAATAGTTCGTTCACACCCTACTGATAAAGTTGTAATCTGTAAAAGACCCAAATAACCGCGATACTGGCATTATTAAACATTTTATTTTTTAAATTTTAATAAAATAAATAGCGAAACAAAATATTATACTCGATAATTAATAATTAATTAGGTTATCAGATATCGATTCATGATTAATCAATCGAGTAATTGATTTTTTAATTTCCCATCTGCGATTAACGAAGTGTAAGCATTTTTTTGGTCCTTCCCGAGTTAATTATTATTTATTATTTTTTTCTAGAGCTTTAGGATGGAGATTGGGTCTTCATACTGTAACAGGAGTCATATTTTTAATGTTTTTCATCGGAATATTCTACCGTTCTGCTTCCTTATACCATCCTCAAAGGAGGGCTATTTTGCATCTGAAAAATCAACGACGGAAAATCAAAGAAAAGAGCAACAGTTCCGATAAACCTCCATTTTTCGATTTTTCTGTTTTAAAAGTAACAACCATTCAGATCGTTATGCTATCAACGGCAGTTGCTACTTTCGGAGCCTACACTCCATTTTACTACTTCGTAAGTACAGTATATATATTTTTAACCAACATAAAAATCCGACTGTATTCTCCGAACGAATGCCTACTTTGCACAAAATATCGAAAATCTATAATATTTCTAAATCTATCAAATATTTTCACGTCAAGTTTAACAGAAAATGATGATTTAATACCGAAAAGTAGACCTGGCGACCTTCGGAAATCTGTCAACTATAGACGGGTTGATAATAGTACTTAACCTATCATGATCTTAAGCATCCGGTATGTAAGGTAGACAGATGGTTAGGAAGATATTTAGGATGACCCATACAAGCCTGACAATGAAAGACGTCGGCCCACCTTCTTGGGACAATTTTCACGACCATGTATCCTCTTATTGTTCTAAGAGGAATAATGAAGCCTTTTATAAAGTTTATATCCACCCAGAAAAAGATGGTAATCATAGACTTCGAGAGATAGAAAGAAGAAGAAGAAAAAAAATTAGACTAAAGATCTAAATACTTTTTTGACCCGAGGTGTAACACACTCTAGTTTAGATAAAGTGTTGATAGGCGCGTCTTGTTTCATGGGTGTCAAAATTTACCAAGCTAACAACTAAGCAGATATTCAAGAAAAATTTTAAGCAGATCTCATTTATTAACTTTCATGCACGTAAATTTTTTTTATTTTTATTTCGTATTCTCTAGACAGATTTGAATGGTAGATAGTCGAACGAGTTAAAATTTAACCGGCAACTCAAGAAGAAATATCCATTTTTAAACAAAATTTAAAGTTTTAAACGGGTCAAAATAAAAAATTATTCTAGAGAGTCATTCACAATTTTCAGACACACAAACGTGACTTTTGCAGAAATTAAGTTATAAGTAAAAATGTCTGCAAAATTATAGAATCCATCTATCAAACGTATATAAATGCACGAAGATCACAACCTCAGAAATATTTTCGTGAGAAAATTAAATTTCTTTTTTTTTTTTAATATTACTTACATTAAATCTAAGGTAAAGAAGCTGTGAATAATAAATCGTGACAGAATATGACTCATCACGAACACGATTAGAAAGAAAACATATGTATAAACGAAGCTAATCAATTAAGAAAATGGCAAGAAAGAACATTTTAATTATCATCTATCAAGTTCATTCAGTTTTTATTGATATCTTTAGTGTTTAAGATAATATATTATTTGAGAAAATATTTTATGATGGTATCAAAGTTGGTTACATTAATCCTCGGATTTAACCTTGATCTAGATATATAAAAATCATGATTTTTAATCTTTTTATGATATAATAGTAGTTTTTAATTGTGATATAATTAACTTAATCGTTTGTATTCTTCCATGGAGACCGGCACACGTTTTATCAGTTTCGGAAAATTAATGGTTTCAGGTAAACTCTAGACAGTAATAATTACAACAAGATTACTAGTCTGGTCCTAGAAGGAAACCAGATTTTTCTTAAAAAAATTGCTTTTTAATTCATTGAAAATTAAAGCGGATCAAAAGGCCCGTTTCAGGTTTCATTTTATTATAATTTTAATCTAAATTTAGATTAATGCTTATTTATTTTAATCAGTTTAAAGATATTTATTTATTTTTTTTTTTCAGGCATACTTAACCGAAGAAGAAGGACTAAACGAAACTGCGATACTGCTGTTGCAGAGTTATTTAGGTGTAGCATTCTCTATCGGTTGTTTGGTATTCGGTTTCCTGACAGCAAAAAATAGCATGCAGTGCATGATATCAAGACAATATTTATGTCAAGCATCGCTGATAGGTGTTGGACTATCCATATTATCGAGTCACGCAGTCCACGGATATCACGGATATGTCCTCTTTGTCAGTTCTTACGGAATTTTCTGCGGTGGATTTCATTATTCGTTAAAAATGTTTGTTTTTGAAAACGTCCGTGCCAGAAACTTTGCTAGAGCTTGGGGTTACGTACAGTGTTGCCAATTCTTACCCATTCTAGTAGGAATACCTATTACAGGTGAGTTAAAATTATTATTTTTATTTTTTTTAATGCAGAATTATTACTTTATTTATAATAAAAAAGAATTTCTACGTGGTTTCAGGTTACAGTAATCAAAATAAAAATCCCAAAACGGGATTTTTCTTCTCAGCGGCATGCACATTTGCTGGCGCCATATTTATGTTCCTCTTGAACTGTTGTAAGAGATCGTCTAATGTGGTATATCGGGACCAGAGTCAGGAAACACCTACTGATTCCGGTCCAGGAAGTGGAGATGATGGCATCTGCACTTGCCACCAATCACCTGATGTAAATAGAAAAGTAGCTAGGAAAGATGGTATGGCGAGAGAACCATTTCGCTGTCACAGAACTATCTCGTTTGCCCATTCAATAGAAGTAATGGATGAAGATGATGAATTAGATAGAAGGCAAGAATGTGTTACTTGTATGGGTGACGATGCCGTTTTCGAATTAGGAATGTACGAAGACGAATGGAAGGAACCGTGTAAAGAGGAATATCAGAAAGATCACGAAAAGGATCAGAGAATAGGCAGAAGTGACTGTATCCATCTAATGCACTGCGATAATATTCTGCACATTCCTAAAAGGCCGATGAGCATTATAGAAGAAGTTACTAGCACGGTTTAAAGAATAATAATATTAATTGTTCTGAGAAAGACTATTTATATATAGACTATATAAATTAAATTTATAATTAAGGAGATAAAAAGTTTTGTAGTCTGCGGCACTTATATAATTAATTATGATATGGTGCATAGATAATAAATTTTCGTCTTGTGTGCGTGTTAAATTTTTATATTCTATAAATTGACCAAAAAGTATATTAAAAAAAAAAAGTGCCGTCGACTTTACAAAACCATTTACTCCGTCCAAAAACTAACTATAATGTTATACGTATAATCTGTTAAAAGTCACACAAAAGAAGTGACTGAAATTTGTGATAAAGTCAAACCTACTCATTAATATGTGCGAACTACGAGAGAGAGAGATCGAGAGAGATCAAAACCGTCCATATAATTTTAATGGAAATGTTTAAACTAGTCTTGCACCTTTTAGTTATAGGATACGATTGTTAATTAAAGATGTTGTTCAATTTACTCATCTCCTCCTTTACAAAACAGTTAAAGCGTAGGCATTAGTCGACAAGATCAAAAAAAAAAAAAAACTTTTTGTATGCCAAACCGAAGTGTTATTTATAATCATGGTGAGAAAAATATCCTGTTTATGTGCACAAAACTTTAATTACAACTTGATTGTGAGTTCATAGCAAAGAAAATTTACACAAAAATCATTCTCAAGTCGAGTACAAATATCTAATCAATAATGAATTTTCTGTACAAACTGCATAACAGTACAACAAGATATATCACTTATGCATCTGAAAAACTAAACTTTTGAGTATAAAATAAGTGAATGTTTCTTTTAGATAAGTTGCAAAGTTGGTTTCGATCATTTGAATCTATAATTTACCATCAATGTTATACCTGCAGAATGAAAATCATCAAGAATTTCTTTTTATTTTTTTTTTTTTGGCCCTCCTAATAATGTTGTTTAGCGTTGGCGTTGTGAACATCGTGATGACTATCTGGAATGCGGGTATAATAATAATATGTTTGGTAGATCGGGTATGAGATATAATCAAACATTAGCTTTGAGCAATGAAAAGAAGAAACATGCACAGCATGTAAACAATTCGAAACTGTTATGTATATTTCCTATTTATGAGTGTATTCGGCTTGAAACAATTGAAAAATTTTACAGTTTTTGTTTTTTTACATGATATTTTTTTCTTAAAAATCTTAAAGTTAAAAGAGTAATAGTTAAAGTTTTGCACATTGTAAGAAAATCTGTAGATCAGATTAACTGTAAATATGTCCTAATTAGGATAATAAGAATAGTGTAAATATTGTTTCTGTGTAAATAATAGCCTTTCTTACTGCTGATTAAATATAATTACTTGTTCTGAGTCTTGTCAAATTTATTATATATTAAAAAAAAAGAAACAAAAACGATTCTAGCTGATTAAATATAATTACTTGTTCTGAGTCTTGTCAAATTTATTATATATTAAAAAAAAAAGAAACAAAAACGATTCTAAAATTTATATTCTGAATTCTTAAATACATAAAAGTTATCTGTTTTTTTTTTTATTTTGTTTATGAGAATTTGCGACATTAACTCAACGTTTTAAATAATGAGGATATTTATGTAATATCGAAAAGTTTCACAAAAGTAAAAGGAAAATCCCCTTAAGAAAGACGAATCCTTCAATCTGTAAGAAATAAAAAAGGATTAAGAAATCTAGTCGACATCTGCAGTGACAAGGAATGGTTTGGAAGTCTAGGGAAGTCGTTACCGAGAGAAGAATGACCAGCTTGTCACATTCAGTATTATTCTAGAACTCTCACAATATATAAGAATAAAATGGAGATAATGTCACGCGTGAGTCTCTTTCATATAAAAAAAAAGCTTCTTAAATTCTCTTTTAAATATTTTATTTCTCTATACTGTACTTTTAGAATGATAACGAAGAACATTTTGTAAACAAACTTAAAAACAATGCGCCTTGTTAAAAATGCACATAAAAGTCGTTTAAACATAATAATTTTAAGAAGTTTACTCATAAATATTTTATAAAAAGTAATAAAATAATTATCCAGATCGGATTTAATTAAGATATTTTTAAATACGTTTCTAAAATCGATTAAAAAATTTATAGCTAATAAAAGTAAATAAATGGTATTTTTTTCCTATATATATTTTTTTGAGTGAAAAAAATCGGTTTGGTACGAGTCCAACTTTCTGTGTGACGTTTGTCTGCACGTGCAGTTAGAGATGACACTTTTTTATCTTCGCTTCTACGCCTCATTGCTTTGCAACTAAAAAGTAAGAAACGGACATTAACGCTTTGGGGAAAAATATCTTGGCTTGCTGAAAACGTAGCTTAGGAAGTAGTTTACAGCAACGACAGTTTTAATGGCGTTATAAATTATTATTGCTATAAACACTTGAGATTTGAACTGTGGAACATTTGTAAGATTAATTTAGAAAGAAAAGTGTCTCTTACAAGCTTTAATTATGATTTATAATCTCCAGGATTTTACATTTCAAAGTTTCTTTCTGATTTCAAATTCTTGCGTAGGAAACTCATTTCTGAATTCTAAATGCGGAACAAAATATTAATTTTAAAAATTTCAAAAAATTCTATAAATGTTTATTTTTTATAAAGATATCGATACGTTTCGCATATATGATAAATAGTTATTGCTTCATCTTAACGACCATATATATATATGCTTAATAGTTTATAGAACTCGAATTCTTGTTTATGGCTGAGAAAAATTGTTTCCGAAATGTTCGACAGTTGGTAAAACGTAGATATAGTTGCTGACAGGAAAGAAGTTTGGGCGATGAAAAGATTCTCTTAAAGAGGTCGACTGCAAACAATTTACCAAACCCCAACATCGTCATAACGTTTTTATGTTCAAGGCAGCTGTTGTCACTATATCTTTAAATAAAAATAAAAGCAAAATTCCTCTTAAACAGAGTTTGATTTTTCAATAAGATATTTTTCTCGAATTTAAATACAGGAAAACTGAGATTCTAAAAATAGAAACCACCTTTACCACGTCTCGATCTTGGAAACAATAACTTATTGTTTCTAAATTGGTAAGTGAAAAATAAAAATACTTTGGACTATAAAGCTGAAGGTTGCTATTTTCTTATCTGATTTTACTTCCTACGCTAGTCATGCCGAGTTAAACAAACAACGGTTGCAACTATTTCGCTACCTTTTGAAGTCAGAAGAAAATTTAATGTAAAGAAATCCAACAAAGAAAATACTATATACAGTATTTTCGAACATACACAAATCAGAATTATTATTTTAAAACGAACTATAAGATTTTGAAATTTTATCTATTTTTCTTCTTCCTGCATCTATAACTGATGTTAATTATATTATATTAATACATTATTATGAATAACGACTTGGAAAAAATCCAATAAGTGTTTCCCACGCCAGACGGTGGCTATTTTTGTTGACTGTAAACACATTCAATCATTTGAGTCCCTGGCAGCCAAGATTTCTTATTTACACCCATGCTGACAACAAGAATGTTTTCAGTTCAATGTAATTAACAGTTAAACGAATATTTTAAATATTTTTAAATAGATAAATGATATATTCATCAGTAATATGAGTTCCGTAATTGAGTCGGAACGTTAAATCCCCCTGTAATGTTTGCTTACCTGGAATATGGTGAAGCTAAGCGCAAAAACTTCAATTCTGTGAATTTAAATGATCGGAAAAAATAATAATTTTTTAAATATTTATAATAATATTTGTTGATTTTATTTATATAATTATTATAATAAGCAATGAAAAATAAACAAATAATGTTAATATATGTTCGAAAAAAGTTATCGAAATGTAAAAATTAAAAATATTAATTCATTCAAAAAATTATAAATTATAAATTTAATTAAAAAAAATAAAATGAAAAAAATCGAATAAGAAATATGTGATTAAAATTAGTGATTTAAAATTAAATTAAAGTTTAATCCGCAATTTTATTAAATCTTGATATTCATGGAATTTAATAGGATTTTAGAAATTTTTTTAATTATAAGTATGCCTTTTATTATTTATATATCACTATAATAAGGTTTTTAACTTAAGAGAATTCTTTAATCTTATTCTTAGAAGAGAAAAGAATGGCTCCCATTTTATGATTCCTTTAATTATATAAAATATAGGCCCTAATCAAAATAATCATAAATGGGAGCCATTTTTATGATATTAGAATCAATACAAAAAGCTTTATACAACATAATTTGCTTAAAATCAAAAATAAATAAATTTGAAAATTATTCCAAAAATTATCGATTTATTTTTATC
Source organism: Olivierus martensii (assembly GCA_000484575.1). NCBI lineage: Eukaryota > Metazoa > Arthropoda > Arachnida > Scorpiones > Buthidae > Olivierus > Olivierus martensii. The sequence goes on along the minus strand of AYEL01092004.1, from coordinate 4,142 downwards.
CAGTTATTAAAACTGCAAGTTCGGTTTTTGTGATGATAAACTATTGTTTTAATCATTATAAAATAATTTTAAAATACAATAATTACATGATTTCTAACCAGATCTTTAAAATTTTTCTCTAAATTCTCTTATTAATCAGCCTTCTAAAGAAAAGGTGACGATTATAAGACACTATGGTGTCTCCTTAGAATTTTAAATTAATTTGTAGATTTTCACGAAGTTCATTAGAGATATTCTATAACGTCAAGTGACTCAATTCTTACAACTTTAACAATTTAAAACTGGAGGATTAAAAGTTCTGAGATTCTTTCTTTACATATATAGAACTAATTAACTTTTATAAAATTCAGTTAATAGATCAAGTAATTGAAGATGATCTTGATGACATTAATTAATCATTTATCTTCAGTCATATAAAAATAACGGACGTTCAAACTTTTGCAGTTCCTCCCTAATAACTTTTGAACCGTTGTTTTGTTTTTAATGACGTTTAGCAAGGAGTCGAGCCATTAAAAATCGATCCCAAAATAATTTTAATTAACTCAATACAGTATTTTTATTCATTTAAAAAAGGAGATAGTTCAAATTCCTGTGGTTTCTTCTAACAGTTTTTGAACTACTGTATTTGATAAATGTTTATGACATTCGATAAAGAAGATATGACATTGAAGATGACATACATTTTAATATCACGTCTTTAATCATTCCAAAATAGCAGACATATTTGGAAAGTAAACAATTCGTTTTTTTTTCTCCCCAAAACTGCTTTTTTTTATTTTTATTTACTTTCGGACTACAGTACAGCATGACTTCCTTTTTTTTTAATAGGAAAAAAAGACTACATGTAAGATTACAGTAAAGCATGACTTTCTTTCGATGTGATTACACATCGAAAGTCATGCTTTACTGTAGTCCTACAGTACTGTACTGTACATACTGTACATGCTGTACTGTACAAGTAGTCTTACAGTAGTCTCTTTTAATAGAAAAAAAAGACTACTGTAAGACTACAGTACAGCATGACTTTCTTTCGATAGGATTACACATCGAAAGAAAGTCATGCTGTACTGTAGTCTTACAGCACTGTACTGTACATACTGTACATGCTGTACTGTACAAGTAGTCTTTCGGTAGTCTCTTTTAATAGAAAAAAAAAGACTACTGTAAGACTACAGTACTGTACTGTACATACTATACATGCTGTACTGTACAAGTAGTCTTACAGTAGTCTCTTTTAATAGAAAAAAAGACTACTGTACTCTACATACTATACATGCTGTACTGTACAAGTAGTCTTACAGTAGTCTCTTTTAATAGAAAAAAAAGACTACTGTACATACTATACATGCTGTACTGTACAAGTAGTCTTACAGTAGTCTCTTTTAATAGAAAAAAAGACTACTGTACTCTACATACTATACATGCTGTACTGTACAAGTAGTCTTACAGTACTGTACTGTACATACTATACATGCTGTACTGTACAAGTAGTCTTACAGTAGTCTCTTTTAATAGAAAAAAAAGACTACTGTAAGACTACAGTACAGCATGATTTTCTTTCGATGTGTAATCCCATCGAAAGAAAGTCATGCTGTACTGTAGTCTTACAGTACTGTACTGTACATACTGTACATGCTGTACTGTACAAGTAGTCTTACAGTAGTCTCTTTTAATAGAAAAAAAAGTCTACTGTAAGACTACAGTACAGCATGACTTTCTTTCGATGTGTAATCGAAACGTATTTCTTTTAACTTATTCCTCTTCTACAAATAACTAAAACGTTACACGATTATATTGATGCAAATGGTAAACACAATCTTCGTTTTATTAACCAACATTAACGTTTTACAACGTAATACAAAAATATAGAATTTTTACGAGGAAAGAAAAAAAACAAACTTTAGTATGATCATTAAAACATGTTTTAGTTTACACTCCGTAACACGATATTTATGCAGTACTGTACAATATACGGTGAACATGACAAAAATTTGGCGCTAGAAAAACAAATTAAAGATAGTTAAAATATTCTACTAACCGGATGTTTATTTTTCTCTAACTTTCTTTTTGATTTAATGATTTATTATAGTTTTTTTTTAACTTCCATTAATCAATTTTAATATTATAAGAAAAAAAAAACTTCCAAGAGTGTTGTATATATGATTGAATTCTCATTTTTATAGATTTATAAGTAAAAAAGTATCGAAAAAATTATTCGATTAACAAATTTAAAAGAACAGCATTGCAAATATTCAACTTTTGTTGGAATTTTATGTGGATTTTGTATAGAATTTAGCGTGAGAATTTTCTTTAGACTGTGCATTAGAATTGTGGCTCCATCTGTTGAAGATAAAAATGATTAATTTTAACTGATATTTTCCTGTAGTTTTATACTGTACATAACTACTTCATAAACTATTTTAATTAATCAATAACTTAATATAATAAAGGCCGAAAATCATTATATACTACACAGCATTTTTATAATTATAATAGCATTAAAATTTTCACAATGATTTGATTATTTTATATATTTTTTATACTCCATAAACATAATGTGGATTATGTAAATAACTAAAAATTTTGCATATTAAACTTGAGAATTATTTGTTGGCAAGTATTAATGGTAAGATAAGTATCATATTTCATTATCTGATATAGATACTGCTAAAAGAAATGAAACAATTCATTAATCTTTTATAAATATTTACAGTATATCATTAACTTTTAAATGTTCTCGAAGATATGGTTATCAAATTCTTCTGGAACCAAAAATTTCTTAAAATATAACATAATTTTAAAGAGTTAAATCATATGATATAAGCTTACTGTGAGAAATAAATCGAATCATTTCGCAAATCTCGACATATCTGCCAGTTGCCATTTGTTGTAAAACTACAATAAACTACTAACATTTTAATTAATTTAAATGTAAAGAACGTCCAAAATATATTTTACATATTAAGGCATGTTTTTTTTATTAGATTAAAACAGCATATTCTTTGTTGTCATTCTACTAAAGCCAATATTTTAATTAGGTTGGTTTTCAATTCTGTGCCAAGCCAATAGAATTAATATCGATCGTTTTGGCATTCTCTATTATGGATTAACAAACTGCAATAAACTATTGTGACCTATTGCAGGTTCAACAAACTGTACTAATTTATTGCAAACCAAAACAAAGAAACATGTTGCTATGAAATATGTGAACTTTTCTGAGTAAAAAGTAACATTAGAAGTTTGGTTGGACTCAGCAATCTGAAATTTTACGTTTGATATTGAGCTAATTATTTAATTTTCATTTTTTTTTAACTGATCACAGTTAATTTTCTGAGAGTTATCTTCATGGTGAAAATTTATACCAGCCAATTTTTCTGATTTTGTTCTGATTGAAATGTTAATTCTATCGAATAATATTTCAATTTATTTATTTATTTGTATTTTATTCTATTAATACTTTTGACATTGGCTGGGTGATTATGTGAAAGATCGGAAGTCTTCCATCCGGAAGATTCAGGAGGAATGGATTAAATCTAGGATCCACTTTCTCATGTTTTAAAGATGAGTTTCAGATTTACCCGTTGATCCCTATTCATCCTGAGCTGGCCGATTATATCCTGGATCTGATCCAGTCCAAAACATTACGATGATGGTCTGTCGTTTTATCTCCATTGTCCAGATTGATGACATTAAGCATTATTTAATCAAACTAAATAAAAGCTACTTTCGCAACTTTTAAGATACTATAGTTCAAATTATAACAACTTATTTTTGCAAGATGTTTAGATATCTATTGTTTGCATCATTCAAAAATTATAAAAAAGCAGCGATCGTAAATCAAGTTTATTAAACAGAGAATTAGCTTATGAAATATCCGGCAATGATATTATTATTTTAATTCTATCCTTAATTTTTTTAATCGTTTATTTATGGTTATATATATATATATATATGCAGATAAAAATATATTAAAAAATTACTAAGAGAACAAAAGTCTAAATCTTGTCGGAATATTAAATATATTACAAATAAATGCAATTTTTCCTATCTATGCTCCATCGCATATTATTCAAACAATCAATAAATATAACAGCAAAATATAATAATAATAATAATATCGTTGAATCGAAAAAAAAAATAAA
>AYEL01092002.1:0-21350 GCA_000484575.1 Olivierus martensii | reverse complement strand
TTCATTGAAAATATGTCTTTTTGATGGTAATTCTCAAATTTTTTCAGTTGCGGAAATATTTTTTAAAGTACATATAAACAAACATTGTTTATATTTGAATAGCCCATAGAATTTTTTTATATGTGAAATGTAAGAATGAAATTATCATTTTAAATGTATTTTCAGTGGGATTGTAGACAGTTGAGAAGACTGATGAAGAGTAAATAGAATATCCAGGAATATTATTCATCTGTATAAATAAATCTTTTTTTTTAATTAATTTCTGCTCTAAAACTTGTTTGTTGTTTATTTAACATCAAGCAGTGATTAAGTGAAATTTGAGAACTGATAAATAAAATTTGTTTTTTTTATTCCTACTATGAGAACAGTTTATTTCAATCCAAGTATGTAGTCAAAAATTTATAAACTATAATTTATTTTTAAATTTTATTTTCAGGATCGGGTATATGTTCAACAAAATAATGTAGATAACGTATATAACTTGGGTTTGATCATTTTTCGGGATCAAGTTGTACGATATGGATGTATTAGAGATCATTTACGTGAAACTCTCTTAGATATGGTCATGAGAGAAAGAAGAGGAGAAGTTGTAGATAGGTAAGATTTATATCATGCAGATTTGTTCAAATGGTTTTTAATTATTCAATTTCTTAAAAATAGATAACTTTTGAGATTTTAGCATAGTAATCTAACTAGTTTGAAATAAACAGTATTGAATTACCTTGAATATAACACCAAGCTTGGACTGTAAGGAATATGTAATATAATCCAAAAAAAATTTTAAATGCATAATTTTAATAATGATAAAATATTGTAGATATAATAATATCAGTATACAGTGGTACCTCGGTATACATCCACTTTGAATAAGTCCAACTTGATATATGACATTTGTTTGGAATACGACTGACTCGCATGCTAGAATTAGTATGAGTCAAAATGAGTCATGACATCACGCGTTACCATTGTTTATCTCTCTCAAGACAATGTCACTACTGCCCTCGAGCATCAGTATCCACTTGCTATCATTCAGTGAACAACCTGCGCTATAACTCTCTGTGAATTTTCACGTGATTTTGTTTTTTTCCGCATAAATTTTTAATAAATTCATTAAGAAAGTTAATGAGAAGTGCTAAGCAACAGTTAGGATCACCATGGAGGTGAAAAAAGAAATTGTTGAAAAGTTTGAAGGTGGCATGCATCTGGACTTGGCTACTGCATACTGTATGCTGACAACAATGGTATCTACAATTGTGAAAAACAAAGACGTTATTAAATCGGCTAACGTAGTGAAGGGGGTGGAATGGATTAATCATTTTCCCTTTATTTCTTATGAGAAAAATTCATTTAGTATAAGTCCAAGGATCTGGAATGTGTTAAGGATGTATACCAAAGTACCACTGTATTATAAAAATATAAAAATATAAAAAATATTCCAGGATCTGGAATGTGTTAAGGATGTATACCAAAGTACCACTGTATTATAAAAATATAAAAAATATTCATTTTATTTAGTATCCAAAAATATCCCTAAGATTTTATGTTTTCATAATTGTTTGCTGCAAAATAAAATCTCTTTTATAAGCAGAACATCAGTTAGTGTTGACTCTTCTATTTTATTTAGCATAGTGCTGTCTTGAGCAATTAATGCCACAGAATGGTAAAAAATAGGATAACTATAGTCATATGAAGAAAAAATTCCAGATGATGACAATAAGTGCTGTCAGTGATTATTAATAAATTTTTAATATGCATATATAACTGCTCTAAGAAAAAAAGACAAATATCTGAAAGAATTATACATACAATGACTTATGCATGACAGTGAAAATGATTGAATATATAGAATTGTCTCATACTAAATAGAATTTCAAACAAGCAGGACTCAAAATTATTGAGATACTGCTATACAGTGGTGCCTCGCAATTCGTCAGTAATCCGCCGCCGAACTAATGTCAAATTGAGAAACTGTCGAATTGCGGGACAATATTTCCCATATAAGACTATGTAAAATAGATTAATTTGTTATCGGTCCCCATCAAACTCCTCTAACTTATGGGTAAGATGAGAGAAATACACTATATTATTTACTTTATTACGTGTTTTATTATTTAACTAAATTACAAAAAACACTATTTTATACACAACATGCAATTTATTAGCCTTTGGATGTTGGAATGAAGTCTTCCAGCAGACACGCTAGCACTCATAATCTTCTGTGTGGCAATATGTTACCACAGTTGTCTTAGATGTACCATATTCGAGTTATATTTTAATTGTTCTACCTTTCTGCACTTTATCTACATTTTTTTTTTCTTCGTCTCTGCTCAATTGAGTGTTCTTCTTTTTGCAATTATTCCCTCTGGTCAGTTCTCTTTGAACCCATCCTTACATTTCATTCAAAAAATAATAATAATCTCTGGTCAGTTCTCTTTGAACCCATCCTTACATTTCACTCAAAAAAAGTTCTCTTAGAACCCATCTTTACATTTCACTCAAAAAATAACTGCACTTTATCTACAATTTTTTTCTTCGTCTCTTTGCTCAAACGAGTGTTCTTCATTTCAGAATTATTCCTCTGAGTTCTCTTAGAACCCATCTTTACATTTCACTCAAAAAAATAATAATTACAAATTTTTTACTCTTTGAACCCATCTTTACATTTCACTCAAAAAAATAATAATAATTATCTCTTTGAACCCATCCTTACATTTCACTCAAAAAATAATAATAATTACCAATATTGAACCCATCCTTACATTTCACTCAAAAAATTAATAATAATTACAAATAGTGTTCTTCTTTTCGGAATTATTCCTCTGGTCAGTTCTCTTCGAATCCGCAAGTGTTGTTCTTTTCGGAATTATTCCTCTGGTCAGTTATCTTTGAATCAACTTTTACTTTCTGAAAAATTTAGAATTGAAAATTAATCAACAAATTTTTTACTTTCTGAATAATGTAGAATTGAAAATTAACACAAACAATATTTTTACTTTCTGAAAAATGTGGAATTGAAAATTAACACAAACAACACGGTTTTACTTTCTGAAAAATGTAGAATTGAAAATTAACACATACAACACGGGCAAGATTCCATGGTATCCCAAAAAGAACTGACAAATAGCAAATGACATAACACAATTCCATGCATGCGCATGTAAAAAGAACCTGACAAATAGCAAATGACATCACACAATTCCATGCATGTGCATGCGCAAACCCGCAGACAAATAGCAAATGACATCACACAATTCCATGCATGCGCATGCGCAATCCCAATAGCAAATGACATCACACAATTCCATGCACGCGCATGCGCAAACCCAATGACATCACACAATTCCATGCACGCGCATGCGCCATCCCGCGAAACTCAAATGTCGAATTGCGAAACCGAGGAATTGCAGGACGTTGAATTGCGAAGCATCACTGTACTGCTAACTGTATATAAAATGAATGTTATAAAAAAAGGGGAGGAATGGACACCCAATTTTATATACAATAAGATTATAGTTGTATATATATAAAATTTTGGAAAAGAACAACAGTTACTTAAAGTTTAGATAAATTCATAGAATGCAGTAATTCTATGAACAAGAGATGAAAAATTTCTCGCTAATGTTATCTAACTAAAAATTGGAAAAAAAAATGCATATCAGAAGCTGAGGAAAGTGCCAAATGCATTGAAAATGTTTCTGAAAATAAAGTGATTGCTAAACTTTGCTGAAAGGCTTGTAAACTTTAGAAGAAGTGAATGATTTAATATGAAATAATATATATAAAATATAAGATTGATTAACTAACTCTATCTGAATTATCTCGTTGGGTTAAATGATGACATGATATGTGTAACAGAACTATTTTATTGGATTAAATAGTGTATCATAGAGTAGTTTAACCAATTGCATTGAAATTATAATTGTCACATAAGATTGCACATTATGTTTAAGAGTTATGACAGTAGATGAGTTGTTCATTTAGTTACTATTTCTAATTGTTTAAACAATCAACAAGAATAATGTTTATATAAAGCATATTTCAATAGGAAAGGCAATTATATAATATTAAAGACTGTTCATATAAATTTCAATAATTTCATTTATTAATGTTTGTTTTAGTAACATTGTTCAACTATTCCAAGAAGTATTACATCAAGAATATACAGCCGATTCCGCTTAATTGGGACATGTTGGGATTAATCTATTTTGGCCCAATTAAGCAGCTGCCCCAATTAAACGAACTATTAATAAATTCTAAAATAAAATATGCAATACATATGTAAATAAATAAGTAGGTTAAAAAATAATAATTAGCTTATTTAATGCTTTATTAAAACCAAAATACAGAAAATATTTGTACTATAAATAGTGAAGAAAAATAATACCTAGGCCCTACATAATAAATTTTACTATTTCAAATTTTAATATTGCCAAATTGCATCAAGTGTAGTCTGTCTTTTGATTTTGGTATACCAGTTATATCGGCAAGTCTATGATGAATTGTATTAAATGGCTGGCTTTTAATTTTATCCAGCAAAGCAATTTTACTTGAAAGTTTAAAATGATTTCTTTGTATCTTGGCAAAGATTTAAAAATTTTAAATAAAATTGATACTGTTAATGAATATCACTAGGTACAGTATACATATAGTAACGGTAGACTCTTAAACAGAAGCATACTTGCCAGATGAACGAAGATAGATAATTCATTTGCATCATGCTAGTGTTTTCAAATATTTGTGTATGTAGTGTTGACATACTATCGAAAAATCCCTAAAATATGTCAAAAATTGCTAAATTCCTTTTCTACTACTCTCAATTAAGCAAAAAGTTGTCCCAATTAAGCATTTAAATTATGTATTAGTTCATTAGTTTGGTTTCTGTTCTTTGAGATTTGACCCAAAAAAAGCAGCTGCCCCAATTAACCAGTGGCCTAATTAAGCAGAATCAACTGTATTTCATTTCCATTTAACTATCAACATTAATATTTTATATTAATATTAACATAAATATTTCAGTTTAATAATTGTAAACATGCATTGATATTAGACCATCTTTGTTCATAACATGAATTTAACTTGACCAAAGAATAATCTTCCAGATTGATGTATAAATAAGCTTAACTGATGAATTTAGATGTTATTTGTCACAATTAAATTTTTCATTACACTTTTATTTGCTTTTTATTAAGAATGTTCTGACATGAACAAAAGATTATAGGAATTTCCAATAATAACATTATTTATTAAGATACTTAATGGTACAATTATTCACTTAGAAGTTTTGCAAAATTTAAATTAATATAAAATAAAATTATTGTTTATCAAAGTTTTTACACAGGTGATGATGATGATTAAGTATTTTGTCTTTTATTTGATTATAATTAACAAATGCCATATTTCCTCAATTCTAATTTGCCATCAATTTATCAGTGTATTCACAGTTTTTATCAACAAATGTATGAAAATAGAAAGTTGTTCAAATTTTATTGTAAATCTAGAAAAAATATTGTAAAAGCCCAATTATAAGGAAGATTTAATTAAAATATCTACAACAGAAAAAATAAGAAGTGCTTCAAATTTAAAATTCTGAAATAAAAAATTAATTTCTATATTAAAAATCTGCCACCATGTTGACTGTTCTAGTATGCTAAATCTTGTAGAATTTCTATGAATTAAAATAAATGTTGTTTAAAATTATGCTTGATATTTAACAAAAACAATTATATTCGTTTAAAGAAATTAATACAATTACAAGACATACAGCTCTACTAGCAAGTATAAAGTTATTTATTATGGTATAACGTTTTCGGATCCTTTCACGATCCCTCTTCAGTACCATTCATTTAACTATACACACTCCAGTACAACTCCCCGATTCATGGAAATGGTGTGCGAAGCATCTGTTAGGAATGATATAATGAACTTTATTGTCTCGCTTAAAAAGTAACACTACTGTATACGGTGTATCACTCTAGCCAGGTTAAAGAAGTGAGGTTATAGACACTATATAACGATTATAGCACATGGTTTATTGCGTTACCTCAACACAAAATTTTCGAGTGTTATAAGTATGTTCATACTGAGGTTACCTCCCGAAGGTTGATATATGTGAATTTGTTGTGTTCTTGGATAATAATATAATATTTATTATTACTAAATTAATAATAGTTTAAAAGTTTATCCAAAAAAATTTCAGTTATATTATGTTATAGGTATTTATATATTGTTCTAATGTACCCAAATGCATATTTATAATTTAGGTTTAAAAAAATGTTATTCTAATGTTCTGTTATGTAAACCGTTCTGTTATCGCATTTTATGAAAAATGTATATTCTATTTTATAATGTTCTTTTAAATATGGTGTATATTCTCTGTAGTCTCTGTACTCTTCAGTACAGAGACTACAGTCACAGTCATACATAACTTTAACAGAAAGAGAAATACCTCTAAGTTCAAGAGTAATCTGGAAAAGGTGGTTACAGTTCTAGTTCACCTATATCTCTTTGTCGAGGGATAAATCAGTTCGAAAGTGAATAACAAAGTTCTGAATAGGAGCATAATTGACAAAAGGCAGTTACAGCAGATGACACAATCCTTGACATAGAAAAAATGTGAAGCCTAATTATCACTTTCAGTGGAAGCACTGTTGAAGTGAATCGACTTTCTCTTTCCTTGATTGGAATGCAAAAGACAATCTCCAAGCAAAACCCAAAACAAGCTCTTAAAAATGAGCCCCAGGCAGAAAGCTGACCTTTACCTTCAATTTTTTCCTGGGAAAAAGCAGGATGCTTATTCTTGACTGTCTTTTGATATCATTATCTTGTTAATTTCATGTGATATTTGCATGTATTATTTCATTATATTATAGGGGACAAAAGTTCATGGGTTGGATGATATCAAAACATTATCTATTTTTCCTATTAGTGCATCTCTCCCCCCTCCAGATTTTTTTTCTGTCTCTTTTTAACGAACCGAAAGAAAACAGAGATTTAGAGGTGAGGAAAGACACACTATATCTAACCCAAATTACTCTCACACAGATTGCATCAGGTTGTCAGTTTGGAATAGTAGAAATTTTAGATATCCCTAGTATGTTATAATGGAGCAGTGATTCATTATAGTAGAGATGATTACTAAAATTTATTACATAATATAATGAATGTATGTTAGGCAAAAGTATATTAACCAGAGTATACCAGTATAGTCCTCACAACAACATTATTTAAGTATATCCAAATAAATCATTGTTCTTTTATATAAACTATAAATGTATTAAATAATTCTAGCTATATTTCTTCAATCTATTTCCCAATTAATTATTTCAACTATTTTAAAAAGTAAGGATCATATTCTGCTCTAGTATTCTTTATATAATAGTTTCTAACTCTATAGCAATTTTTCTATCATATATCCAAGCTTGTGCTAAGTTTTCTGAATCATTATGGACATTAGTATCATTTTTGTATTTATTTCTAACCTTAATAGCGGTTGACTGTATTCTGCTATCTTATCTTATCGATCTATGTATCAGTCATAAGTAGACCAATTGTACCTAATTTTTTAAAAAACTCCTTTATCTGTCTGGCTCAGTTTCCAAGATATACAGTTTTATGAAACAAATTTTTAATGCAAAAGAATTGCCAATTTGCATTTTTAATCATCTGCCAGTAGGGAAGAATCTTTAATTTTCTAACATTTATCTCTTTCTTTTGGAAACTTTCATCTATAATCATTATTTTTAATCCATGCAATTTTTGAAGAGGGATGTCTTGATATAGAAGTTGTACTTAAAGAAGCTTACTAAATATTTATTTGTACACTAAAAACTTATATAAATTGATGATTTTAGTTATTTTCTGTTGCATTAGTATTAATTAAATTACTATTAATTATAGAATAAAATTTATTGGAAGTCTTTGAAACCAAAATTAAATACAAATTATTCAGGTGTGACCAAAACAAGAAATGCTTGACCATTTCTTAAATATATCAGTTTTCTGAGATATTTTTTGGGAGGAAATTCTGTAATTGTACAGCTTTCTGCTATTATAATGTTTAAAATTCCTGAAGAGAAAAACTGAAATTTGAAATAGCTTGTTCACACTTACAGAAGTTCATAACTCACAATAATTCTGAATTAATAAATATAATAATATATTTTGAAATTTTAATTTGATTCTTATCAAATTTTATATAAAATTTTTTGTATTTTTTCTACTATTATATAAGATTATTATAATTTTTAAAATTTCCTTATTTTTTTAGACTTGCAATAAAGAATGCTTGCCAAATGCTCATTATCCTGGGAATAGATTCAAATGCTGTATATGATGAAGACTACGAAAGACCTTTTTTGGCTCAGTCTGCAGAATTTTATAGAGTAAATTTCATGATATTATAATTTAACTAACAATAAAATCATATTAACATTTTATAATTATAATTTTCAGCCTTTTCAATTTATAATAATTTTATAATTACAATAGAACTTTGTTATAAAACTATCAGAAGGTCTGCAATATTCATATTATGTTTTAGTGCCATTATAAACAAGAAATGACTTAGATCAGTTGTCTCAAACTTACTTTCAAAATATTACTTCAGACATTTCTGGTTTATTGCAGGCCTCATTTAAAAATAATTCTTTATGAAAAAAATAAAAATTTTTACATGAGGTAAATAGTCTGAAGGGTTGATTATGCTATTTATTTATTTTTTAATTTCCATAAAATGATGTGTCTCAATTCATATTAAAAATTATAAAACCTTTTAAAACGATGATAGTTTTTATATGTTTGAAGTAGAAGTTTTGTATTGAAAAATTTTGATTTACTGAAATTCAATACAATTTATAAAACACTTAAAATAATTTTCAAATAATTCATGAAAAGCAGAGTTATAATTTTTTTGAATGTCTTTTATATATACTTGTCACTCAAAATACTCTATTTTAATAAATACAGTATAAGTCACAATAAAGGGCATATTAGGCTAACATTTCTATAACTATAGCAGAAAACTAACATTTCTGCTATAGCCTTTGTATAATTTGAAGCAAATTTTATAGATACATTAACAAAAATCACTGTATATCTGACTGTACACAATTGCAATATATATTATTATTATTTTTTAAATACAAATTTTATGACATTTTAAAAATTTATATAAAAATTAATATCATTTCCATAATAATCAATAAAAATATATTGATTATTATGAAAATTTTAAATTTTATATAATGAAATTTAAGTCATTTTTTCTAATTTCAGATGGAAAGTCAAAAATTTTTAGCAGAAAATAGTGCATCTGTATACATTAAAAAAGTTGAACAAAGAATACATGAAGAGGCAGAACGTGCTAAACATTATCTAGGTGAAACAACGGAAAGAAGAATTGTTGAAGTAGTAGAAGAAGAACTAATTAGTAAACATATGAAAACAGTTGTAGAGGTGATTATGAAGTTGTACTTAATGATTTAAAGCTTACTTTAGCTTTAAAGTAAAATTAAAAGAATTTATTATAGAAACTTTGATTTCATTGTCTTTTCCAATTTTAAGAATCCTCTTAATAGTTGTAAGAATTAACTGCAGAAAAAGTTTGAAAGTTCGGTTAGATAATAATTTAAAGGTTAAATATGAAAGTTTTAGCAGAATTTTTGCAGGTGTAAATAATAAAATAACAAGGATATAGTTCACTTGTATATGATTATGTAAATATTATTCATATCCATAGAAATAATAAATTCAAGTTTATTTAGAACCACAGTTATATTTTAAATAGCAATAATCCTTTTTGACAAAGAGCTATATTTGAATTCTAACAATTAAAAGAATAATTAAATAAGAATTAGATATATTATTCATGGAGATCATTTAAACTTTTAATTTAAAAAATATATATAAATATAAAATAGATAAATGATTATTGAACAAATACTAAGCACACACAAGCAGACCAATACTTTAAAACATGGTCTGCTTGTATGTGCTTAGTATTTGTTTAATAATTATTTGAACACTGACGAGAGCAGTTAGGTTTTTAAGTTTTTAGTTTTATTTTGTAGATAAATGATGATTACAAGAATGGTCATAATAAAACAAACCATCTCCAGAGTCACCATCAAAACATTTATCATAAATATCAATTTTAACAATTATGAACTTTCTATATATTAGATTGATGCATAATTCCATAGCATTCTGATTTGGCCTGTCAACACTACACTGCTGTTCATTTGTTTACCTTTTTACATAGTCACTGTTTACTTTGGACTGTTTTCTTGTGGAATATGAGATTGTTACAAATGATTGTTATTTCTTCGCTGTTGAAGATGGAGTGCCAGATTGTTATTTCTTCGCTGTTGAAGATGGAGTGTCAAGTCGAGAAAAACAAACATTTCTGACATATTCTGCTGTATGAGTTTAACGGAGGTTCAAGTGCAGTAAATGCGGCTAGAACATCTGTGAAGTGCCATCTGAAACTGCTCTCCAAACTTGGATTGATGACTTCCTAAACTCAAAACCAACAGATTTCTACAGACGGGGGATCCAAAAACTACCCCAACGTTGGCAGGAAGTTTATTGACAATAACAGAGATTACATTGTTGAATAGTTGCTTGCTTGATTTGGTCAAATTTTTAACTGAATTTCATAAATAAAACACTCAACAAACCTATATTTAAAATGCTACGGAATAATGCATCAACCTAATAATATGAAAGTTGCCAGAAAAATTTATTATTTAGATACTGTATGTGAATTTCTAGATAAAATGATTGTTATTATACCAGTATTATTCAAATTAATTTCTTCCTCATTACATATTCCAGCAATAACAAAAATTTTCCAGTATGTGCTTTGGCCCAATGAGCACATTATATTTACTTTAATGTATTATTTGAATTATAACACACAACTCACATGTACATTAAGTATGATTATCCTTTAAAAATATTCTATAGATTATCAACAATGTTAAGAAGCAATCTTATTTATAATAATTCTAACCAGAAAATCCAACACACCAACATTTCAGCTAATTTAACAATTACATCAGTGTTCCAAAAGTATAGCATATCAGATGACAATATACATAAGAGAAGAAATTTTAATGCCAAGATATATATTTAATGAAGCATCATTATTTTTGTTAAGAAATGATAAAGAAATGAGTTACTATGAAACGTGGGAATTTGCATCATCATCATCAATATAACATATTGCATTTGCATTGACTATATAATCATTATATGAAGATGACTAATACCTAATTAAATATTCCTCTACTTATATATAAATATTTAACTTTCATAATATTTTTGTTTTTATTCATTTTATTATATTTATTCTTATATTCAGCATATATCTATATTATATTTGATTATTTTAATTGCTACAATTGAAGATGGGTTTTTTTTGCACATGATTTACAGTGTCCATAATTAAAGTTCTCTATTCAGAGCTGCCTACAGCCATTACTATTCAGAAAATTATGAAACTTTGGATACCCTTTAATAAAGGGATGGAATGACATTCAGTGAAAAAAATTTTATTTCCAAATATCACCACTAGAGAGTGCTTTACTGTAAAACTCCATAGTGCACATGCAAATGTTTGAAACAACATTTATCAGCTTTTGCATTATAAAAGGTTAAAACATTTGCAGAAGAATTGTTTCCAGTGTCTTCACCACTCAAAATGACTCTCAGTTTACAAGATTGTGCTTTGCTAGTAAAACCTTTTATCAAAATGTTGATTCTGCATCAGTAGCTTTGCAGAAATTTTGGAGTTTGAAGAGCCTTCTAAGAGGTTCAATCACTTCTAAAGGACTCGAAAAATGATAACGAAATTTGAATCAACAGGATCATTGGCTGTTTGTCCTGGAAGAAGAAAACCCATTTATACAGATGTAGTAGAAGAGGTTGCAGTTCAGGTGGAAGAGGCCAGCTTCAAACTTATGGGCAATATTAGTGTTCACTGTGTTGCAGAAGCGTTGGATAGGTCATCATCTACTGTCCCTAAGATCCTCCAGAATATCCTATGGTATTATCCCTATAACTTTCACTTGTTCAGCAGTTACTTCCACATGATTTGATACACGACTATTATTCTCTCTACAGTTTCTCGCTCACTGTGAGGTTGATTCCAAATGGCTTTGGAACATCCTCTGGTTCGGATGTTCCAAGGCCATTTGGAACATCTGTACCAGAGAATTCTTTCATTTTTATTTGGATAGTTCAGTGAATACTCAACTGCCGAATTTGGGATTCAAAAAATCCCCACTTGATCCTAGATGTTCCATTGCATTCCCCAAATGCATCAATGTGGTATGGATTTTTGGCACCATTTATTCTGGGGCCGTACTTCTTTGATGAGTTAATTCCATCAGGTCCAGTGACATGTTTTGTCATCGGGCAGTGATATGCATTTGCTGTTAAAGAACTCATTTGTTCTGGCTCTGCAAGCATGTCATTACCTTGGACAAAGTCTTTATGCAAGATGGAGCTCCTCCATACATTACAAGTTGTGTTAAAGATGTTCTCAAAAGACATTTTACAGAAGAAAGAGTCATAAGCTGCCACTTGTAATATTTGGCCTATCCCATCCCCAGATCTGAATCCATGCGATTTTTAACTGTGGGGTTATTTGAAAGATCTGATCAGCTGTGACAGCATGAAAATTTTAGCTGTTCTTAAAGACAGTATTTTGTGCCATGTGCTCAATATTTCAAGTCACTCACTTTGCTCAACTTTTGAACATGCCATTTTGAGATTTCAGAGGGTAGCTGACAATATAGCCATAATGTCAAGCAGGATTTGCTCTAATATTACAAGTCAATATTGTAGCTAAATATATAATTTATTAATAAAATAGAAATACACCCTCTAGTGGCGATATTTGGAACTAAAATTTTTTTGTTGAATATCTTTCCTATCCCTTTATTAAGGAGTACCCAAAGTTTCATAATTTTCTGATGAATAGTAACAGCTATAGGCAGCTCTGAATAGGAGAACTTTAATTATGGTTACCCTGTATACAGGGTGTTTCTTACCACCTGTACCACTCTTTTTTTCTTGGAAATGCAACGAGATAGGAAGTAGGGCAAAAAATTTTGATTACCAAAGTATATCTGAAGAATCAAATTGGTATAATAAAAAATTTGTTGGCCCTTCAGAAGTAGGAGCACAAGGGGTTAACTTTGAAATCTCCAATGGAAACATATGCCGATTTGGACATAATTGGTTAGGACTATAAAAAACAAACAACTTTTGTTCTGAAAGTTTTTTAATATCACCTATGGACTGTGAGATATTACAAAAAAAAAGATGCTGCTGCATGTACTGCCGATTGGGCTATTCAAGCAATAAGAAGAAGAAGATCCAACAGAGGGCATCTGTGAACTTGTGTGTACCTGCGGAATACTACTGAAGTAACAAAGAGCAGTTTATGCAGATTAGATACTCGATGGTAATGCTCGAATCATAGATGGGACAAGTCTTTTGTCATTACAGTTTGGCTTGAGCCATACTCAAGAACAAAGGTTTCCCAACTTGTTTCAGCCCTTTATGAGTGCACCATGGAGTGCACAGATGCCCTTTGTTGGATTCTTCTTCTTCTTATTGCTTGAATAGCCCAATTGGCGGTATATGTGGTGGCATCATTTTTTTTCTTTTTTTTTGTGATATCTCACAATCCGGGTGATATTAAAAAACTTTCAAAACAAAAGTTGTTTGCTCTTAAGCAAACTTTACACAGGGGATTAAACCATTACTAATTATCCAAACGAATCTAGCCAAACTCCCCCTGGCGGATAAAGTCCATATTAAATTTTCTAAACGAATCGTTTAGAAAATTTAATATGGACTTTATCCGCCAGGGGGAGTTTGGCTAGATTCGTTTGGATAAAAAGTTGTTTGTTTTTTACAGTTCTATTCAATTATGCCAAAATTGGAATATGTTTCCATTGGAGATTTCAAAGTTTACCCCTTGTGTCCCTACTTCCGATGGGCCCATAAAATTTTTATCATGCCTATTCGATTCATCGGATATACTTTGGTAATCAAAAATTTTCACTCTACTTCCTATCTCATCATGTTTCTGAGAAAAAAGGGTGGTACAAGTTGGTAAGAAACACCCTGTATATATATATATATATGTATATCAATGGCAACAAACAGGTTAAGCAATTTTTTTATTTATATTCAACTGTAAATAACATTTAACATCATTTTATGAAAGATTATAAATTTCACATAAAAGTCAAGCTTATGAACTATGGAAATATATCCCCTAGGAAATATTTTCTTCCTCTCAGTACAGTGTTATCAATATTTTTCATACTTTTAGAGGCATCTTGTGAACAGTTCTAAAGAATTGTTTTAAATTGTTCCACCAGATTTTGTTTAATTTTATATGTATCTTGAAATCTTCATTTTTTTTAAGTACAGATTTTAACTTTGGGAATAAGAAGTCACAGGAAAAAGAAAATTCAGTGAATAGGTTCAGTGAGATATAACTGTTTTGTTCTTTTGAATCAGAAATTCGTGAATTGAGAGCTGAATGAACTGGCATGTTATCATAATGCAAGAACCACTTTATCACTGCTCTTGGTTTTTCAGCAATTTTTTTTTCTCAACCAATTCAAAATCATTTTGTAGAATGCACAGTTAACTAGTTTTTATTTATGGAATGAATACATAATGAATTACACTTCCAAAGTTTGCATTATTTGATATTAGAGCTTGACACATTTTTTTTTTTTTTTTTGTTAAAGGTTTATCATATTACAGCATGTTTGTTTACATATCTGCTCACAAAACAATATGCTAGGAGTAGTAGTAGTATATTGTGATAGGTTGTTTTAAATAGCTATAGCACTCTGACTATTCAATGATCTGTTATGCACCTCTAACAGAATCATCCCATAAGAAGTTTGTCTTACACACAAGAGAATATCTTCTTTAATGGGATCATAAAGAGATCTTTCAATGCAGAAAAATATAATCCTAGATCATATCATAGCCCTAAATAGAATAACACATTCACATAAAACGTGGAGTTTTATCTCCACCCTGTCATCTTTTACAATCAGAACTATTGGCAATTCCAATTAAATGAAAATGTCATTGCCCTATAAGGAGTTCTGTAACAATCCTTACTTGATTTTTATGCAAATCAAGCAACTCTTAGTTCCCTATAATAGGCTTAAAATAAGAGCCTTTGCTTGCCTTAGTGTCTTCCAATGAGAGAGATGTTAAGCTGCTAACCAGTCCTATTAGATCTGACAGATTCCCATATCTGATATCCAAGGCAGGTTCCAGTCCAATAAAGGGAAGAGAACTCTTTCCTTGACCAGCCCATCTATAACTTCATTGCTCTGCACCAAAACAAGTTTAATCCTATTCCTGTTAGCCATTTCCACAATAAGAATGATGGAATTCTCACAAATAATATACTAGTATGCCCAGTTTCTTTGTAATAATAATTGTCCTAGAAGTTTTTTGAGTAGATCATATGTATTAGGTTGATGCATAATTCCGTAGCGTTTTAAATATAGGTTTGTTAAGTTTGTTTGTTTAGTGTTTTATTTATAAAATTCAGTTAAAAATTTGACCAAATCAAGCAAGCAACTATTCAACAGTGTAATCTCCTTCATTGTCAATAACTTCCTGCCAACGTTGGGGTAGTTTTTGGATCCCCCGTCTGTAGAAATCTGTTGGTTTTGAGTTTAGGAAGTCATCAATCCAAGTTCCGTACACTTCACAGATATTCTAGCTGCATTTACTGCACTCGAACCTCGGTTAAACTCGTATAGCAGAATATGTCGGAAATGTTCGTTTTTCTCGACCTGACACTCCATCTTCAACAGCGAAGAAATAACAATTGTTTGTAACAATCTCGCTGACAGCTCGTATTCCACAAGACAACACTCCAAAGTAAGCAGTGACAATGTAAAAACGGTAAACAAATGAACAGCAATGCAGTGTTGCTAGGCCAAATCAGAACGCTACGGAATTATGCATCAATCTAATTGTGACACACACAACCACACACACAATCTCAATGTTTATTAAAAGTGCATAGATTTTCAAGTACTTTGAATAATCAGTTTTCTGTGGGGGTCATGGGGCAACAGTAGTGTCAGGATATATTTGATAGCCAAAATGAGGATATGTGGTGCTTTTGTGAATAAGGATGGAGAGGAGAAAATCTCCAGTGAATGACTGACAACAGTACAGTTTATGAACATGGATGGATCCTTTATTGAGAGAGATCTCTGTACAAGTGATGCTAGCTCTATCACATAGAGCAGTGCATCCAACACAATCAGAGGATAAATACCTTGAGTATAACAAAGTTTCTTGTCTTCTAATGTCAAAATGTTCTTTTGGTTGCGTGCACAGATTTTTCATGATAGTTCTTTTGTCTTTTTCTTCTTTTTATTAATATTTCTTCTCAAATTTGTTTTTCTTCATGATTGCTTTCTGTGTGTGCACGCACTACATTTCTTGATGGATCTCTTTTACCAACTGCATCGGCTCTCTTTTGCTCTTTAAACTTTTTCTTTCTTTACTTTTTTTTTTAAGTCTAATATTTCATTTACATCTTTACACTCTTGACAGCATCTGCACACAATTCAGTATAGCTTTGTCACCATTATGTCTCTTTTTTTTGTGATTTATGTCGTTATATTAAAGACTCTATGTTTAAATGATATGCGTTAGTCATTTGTTTATCCTCATTATAATTTAGCACTGTTCTCTGAATGTTTATCTTCCTTTACATTTAATACACAGATATTTCTCTTATTTATAATTTTATATAATCCATCTCCCTGTTTATTTGGAGAAGTTTCCACAACGAGCAACAAACTCCATCTGTCAGGATTTTACACTTTGCCTTCTTTCTGATTTATCAGTTTACACAAATGAAAAAAATGCACATTACATGATTGTATAATCATAATTCTCCACACTTCTATTATATTTAATTCAGACATAGAAACAAAAAGGAAAATTATGATAATTTTTGAAGTGTTTTTTGGTATATAAAACATAACTGTAAATAGTTGGTTATTTGATCACTTAAAACATAAATGCTGTTTTTTATATGTAGATTCTTATGTTTTTTTAGGATGATGATGGAAATCCTTGAAAATTTTGATTATTATTTATAAAAAAAATATTTTTTTATTTACAAATCAAAATTCTGTAATTATATAGCTTAATATATTATTTAATTTCAGTTTTCAGTGATAGATTTTAGTATAGAATTTGATTTGGTCAAAGTATTGCTATGAACTTGATATACATATTCAATCATAATATACATTTTATCTGTCTATAAAAAATTTTATTTTATTCAGAAAAAATTAAATAAAAATTCCTAACTGAAATATATTGAACTTATTGAAATATTAAAAAATTTTTCAATTTAGATGGAAAATTCTGGAGTTGTCCATATGCTTAAAAATCAGAAGACTGAAGGTAAAATTAGCAACTAAATTTATTAAATATAAAAATTGTTTTATTATAATAATTTTGAATTTCTGTAATTGTATAGTATTTTTTTGCTTTACTAACACTCATAGTTTTACAAATTTTTACATTAACCAATTATACAAATAATATCACTTTTTTGATATACAAAGATAATTTTCAGTTTTATGAAGAAATGATTTCATCATTGATCAAATTAAGCACTATAATTTATTAAATCAACGATTGTATTTTGTTCTACATAATAATTTATAATCTCTAAAGCATATCTCAATAAATTCTTCTTAATACCATGTACATAAATTGTTTTGGCAAAAAACTCCATTATTCAGATGTTTAACCATCAATTTAATGCTATGGCTAATTGATTATTTTTATGATTTTCTTGGTTATTCTCTTTGTTGATTTTATCAGATATATTTTCATATCAATTTTACCTATATATATATATATCACAATCTTTATATTAAATATTGATAATATATAAACCGCTACTTGGCACATAGTTGAAATAAGAATATCTATAATCATTACATTTTTGAAAAAACAAAAAATGCATCTACAATAGTTATTTAGTTTCATGAAGCAATAATTGTGCATTATTCCAGATATATCTAATCTCTAATATAAAAACAAATTTTCTATCTATATACAAATTTGATATATGCTAAATTATTATTTTTTTGTTGTTGTTGTTGTTGTGCTGAATGCTAAATGTATCCAATATAAGCCTTTAAATAAATGATTTATGTTAGATTTAATAAAATAATTATCATGATAAAATCCATAATTAACCCTTTCCGCTCCTAAATGGCTCGCTGGAGCCGTAGACCGTTAAAAAAAATATTTTTGAGGAGCGGAAAGGGTTAATGTATTTTTAATAGCTAGTATGTTTTAATTCTAACCTCAGGAAAATTAGATTTATTTTTGTAAATAATTTATCAGAATCAAAGCTTTTAATGGAAAAATTATGATCATTATTTGAATAAAATTTTAGTTTTAAATAAGAAATAAAATCATAATGATTAGTATATTTATGCTGCATTATACTTCAATTCAAAAATCACTTGGCATTTAATTTCTTAGAAATTCAAAACTGAATTGCAAGTGTTGATGAGTGATAAATTACTCTATATTGTTATTATTGTATTATTGCATTTATATTAATGTTTTTGGAATATTTTAGCATCAGCAGATAAAATGATGATGATATCCTGTAACTCAAGAATGAATTAGAAATTTTTATATTGGAATTAATGGGAAAATGAATTTTTATTTTATAAATTTTTCACTTGACAAACAGCTTTCAAAGATTCTGCTATCTTTGTAAATTAAAAAAACCCATCATAATTCATAAAAAATTGTCCAAATAGTACATTATAAAACATTTTATTTGTCATCTAGAGTAGTGATCTCAAACTCAAATTGCATATGGGCCAAATGTGCAATTTGAAAGTAAATGAAGGGCCAAATATTTTAAACAAAATTACAATGAAAGGAAAATATTTTACTGATTCAGTAGTTACTGATAGCACAGTGCAAGTTGAGTACAGTACGCTTTGTAGGGGCCAGGAATATTTCCCCCCAGAGATGAGTTGAGGAATTTGACGGCAATGACACAATGTGATAACAGGACGTGTTATGTTTTGACATTGTTCTTTGGAATAATAAATTTCAATAAAATGGTTTATTTAGATGTCAATTCAAATTCTAAGAAATGATACCTGAACCATCTGTAAGTTAAAGAGTATCCCCGGGAAAGGGAACTAAGAGGTCAAATTTATATAAGAGTGAAGCCACCCCAGTTCGAGGGAACATAATCCTTCGTTTTGCTTTTCACTCTGGCTGTTCGACTGCTATTCTTTGGATATCTCGGACACCCGTTTGTTCTTCTAACTCATACTCCGCTCCGTTATTGATTAGATTAAGAGAGCTCCAGTGTATCCAGCATACAACATCTGACAATAATGACTAAAATGAGGGAACTGAATGACTTTCCAGCATTTCCCATCAAGCTTATCATCATTCAATAGTTCTTATAGTTTGTTGTTCCCAAATTTGGAGTGTGAACTCCGATTGCGGTAATCCAGTGAAACCTTCTGTACATCCTCCTGAGAACAACCGACTCTTGCAGTCTTCCACCGATTATCTGATTGGACTAGAGACTGTGGTGAATTTAGGGACTAAAGACTGTTATTGATTTGTGGATTTCTCAAATCCAACCATTGTTCTAAGATATAAGTTAACCTGAAGGTATATCTCTCTCCTTTTTCTTTGTTGGGAGCTAATATTTGCAAGATAGAAATCTTCTCTCTGACGAATAAAGCTGTTGAAATTTTTTTCGATGTCTGTGACTGACTACTGAAAAGCCTTATCACCATTCTTACCTCATGCGTTGTTTACTGCTTTTAGGCCTAACATCTGTTGTTCACCTCTGGTCCCTGCACGAGCCCTACATCTTTAAAACTTTACATTATTATTTTATTAATGTTAAAATGTAATAATTTTCCAACTGTAACATATATTTAAATAAATAACTAAAACATCTTTGTGGGCCATAATACAAAATTGCTTTGTGGACTGGATGTAGCCTGTGGTCTGCCAGTTTGAAACTACTGATCTAGAGGATGCAGGCTCAATTCAAGGTCTGCACCTACAAATTTTTCAGGACATTTTTAGGCTTGATCTGCCAGTCTTCTAGTTGACTCCATTACATATGTTATCCAGCTTATTGTAGTCTCTTAAAGGTATTCTTGTTGCTGGATCTCATTTAATTCTCTAGCTTTAACTATTTAAAAATGATGGACATTCATACTTCAAAGGTTTTCTTTAATATCTTTTAAACTAATTGATGGAAATTTATTAATTGTGATTTTTTATAGTAGCAGGTTATTAATTACAGATTTGAAGTGAGTTTAGTTAATCCTATAGATTCATCTATTTAAAAATGTGAAAATTCAATTTTCTGAGGTTTATTTCTGATAACTATGGAGCTACAGCCACTCGTCAACTTACATCAGGATTATGTTCTCTAGAACATGTATGCAAGTCAAATTTTACATAAGTCAAAATTTCCAGAAATGCATATGCAATTCTCACAGCTATGTGCAATGAATTTGATTGAAATTAAATGTTCATGTAAATAAAGTTACGGTGAAATCTGTTAAAGTGACCATCCCTTGGGACCAACTTTACTGGTCACTTTTCACAGGTGGTCACTATTCAGGACAGTGATCCTTCCCTTCCCCAAAAGAGAAAAAAACCACTTTTCATCATAAAAAAAAATTAAAATAAAAGCTCCTACAGTCTGTTATTGCATACTGAATGTTAAAAAGAAAAATTACACATATTAATGAAAATTTCATGTTAAAATAAACTCACATTTTCATTTTGCACTTCATAGCACTTGAGATACTAAGCTTTTTACTTATTAATGCTGTGGACATGTCTTCCTGACTTCAAACATCTCAGCATAGTCTCTCACGTTCCTATTCAAATGTCTTTGTGTACTGTGTTCCAAGAAATTAATCAGTTCCAATTTTTGTTGTAACTGAGCTTTTTGACTGAATAGGAGGCTTTTTTTTTTTTCATTGCAGTGAATAAACTGTGAACAGAGTAATCCAAACTACAAATTTATATTAATTAAAATCGTCAACTTATAGTAAAGCAATAATGAGATATATAGCATATATCATCTTCTTATGAACAAATTATAGCAAGCATATACTGTACTACAATTAATATTAACCTGTATATGTGCATTTAACTTAGTCAAACCTAAATTAAAATAGTGTATAAAGATATATACCGGGTGTTTTTCTTGAAACTGAACACACTGATTTTTGGCA
>AYEL01092001.1:0-15803 GCA_000484575.1 Olivierus martensii | reverse complement strand
ATTTTGTAAAACAAAATTTAAAATAAATTTCTTTGAAGCATCTTTCCCTGTATAAAGAATAAAAGTATTGTAATGAACTTTTTAACTCTTAAAACTCTGAAAATCTTTGGTTTCAGATTTTTATTATTATTAAAGATTCTAAAGTTATTCTCAACTGCTTAATGTGCTTTTTCAATTTAGTTTTAGTAATTGACAGATAAGAAAAAAATGTTTCTTTTTTGATGTATTTGGGCATGTAGTGGCCAAGGGCTAACTACTATACTAATAAATAATGAATAAAAAGAGCATAAAAATTGTTTTTCTTCATAGCTGTGTAAATACTGAATTTTTGAGACATATTTATTGAAACTTTAAAAATAGCTATCACGTAAGTTTGTAAAAGAGTATTATCAGTTGATTGAGATCTTCTATATTCATTTAAGATGCTGTAATGGCTACTGATATTGTTAATAGAAACACTGTGAAACATATTACAAGACAAGAAATTAATAAATGAAGATTTATTAATTTCCTTTATTTAGATTATTTAGATTCTTTTGCTCATGATTAAAAAGAACATGATTATCAATACAAGTTATATTTATCATAATTGTAAATATGATCTTAGATTTTATTTATATATGAATTTTGTAAAACAAAATTTAAAATAAATTTCTTTGAAGCATCTTTCCCTGTATAAAGAATGAAAGTATTGTAATGAACTTTTTAACTCTTAAAAACTCTGATAATCTTTGGTTTCAAATTTTTGCTTAAATATTTTTTAATATTTCCTAGATGCTGTGAAAAACATAATCCTGTTTCTTGGAATGCAGCCTTGTGAAAGATCTGACAAAGTTCCAGAAGGTAAAAGTTCCCACACGTTGTACCTAGCTGGTATATATAGAGGAGGCAGTGATGTGTTAGTGAGGTCAAAGTTGGCTGTCAGCATGGATGGTGTAACAATGAATCTGGCTGTAAGGAGCACGGATCCTAGTGCCAGCGAAGTAATTGCATCAGCAATTGGCTAAGAAGAACTATTGGTCATATTTGAAGCATGGACAATTTTGTGAAAATATTGGGATCAAAATAATAAAAATGTAAGATCGATTGGTCAACCATCTTTCTGAAAGATGGACTATTCTGTAAACATCCAACCTCAAAAAGTTTTATTATTACAGATTATATTGCCAATTTATTAATAACTTATTATTTTTGAATTTTTCGATGTGTAATATGAGACAAGGATTCTCTTGAAATAAATATTTCAAAATATAAGTGCGAAATTCGTTTTATGAAACCGACTGGATTTTGCACAAAAGAACATCCTTATTTTCCCATCAATAATCTAGTATTGCTATTACACATCAGAAAACTTGATATATAATATCTTCGTGAAAGTTTAGTTTTGATGATGGAATAAATAAAATTAAAATACAAAAGTTTTAAAAACTTGTTTATTTCTTTTTAATTACATGATTGCTGTTCTGTAAAAGTTGAGTAATTTAAAATAATCTCAATATGATATCGAACAGTCGATAAATTACATATGTTAAAAAAATATAACTGGATTATATTGTTGTTCCCTATGTCATTCTTGGAAAGTTACCTTAGACATCCACATCTTTGTAACAAACTTTTCGTATCTTTGTACACAATCTTTATTATACAAATTAATGTCAGAATAACCTATTGAGAAAAAATATGATTAATCAGTTGTAAATATTTCAAAGTGAAAATAATAAATCAATCACTTACCATGGCAATAAATAGATAAAATACATTGCTCCACCCAAAATTAGTTTCAATAGCAGAAACTACAACCTATCAAAGAAAAATTTTCATAGTTTAAATATTAAAGTAATTAATTTTTGCATTTATAATGCTGTATAATTTGTACCTGTCCGATGGCTGCTCCCACACTTCCCGTTCCATCAATAATTCCTATCACAGTGGCCAGAGATTCTTTATTGCTACTCAATTCTTTCTGACGACCCAGATCTGCAGATATGGCAGTGCTTATCAAGTTAGCGGCACCTCCAATAAAGAATCCTGCCAGGCTCATTAGAAAAGCATTTATTATTTTGTCTGAAGGAGAAACTATATAAAAAGAATAATTAAATTAATAATAATATACAACTGCCATTATTTTTTATTACAAAAAAATTACTGTAATATATGTATAGTGATCCAGGACTTAACAGCAGTAGTAAACCGACAACAGGCGAGCGTGTTCCAATTTTATCCTGCACATTTTATTAATAATTTATTGCATGTTAATAAATTATACACAAAATTTAAGAATACTTACAGAAATAATTCCACCTATGATGCTACCTGAATAAAAATAGATAAAAGTACTTAAAAAATTCCATTATATTGAAAAAAATATAATTTAAGAGATATTTACCCATTATTCCTCCAACATCATACCATACAGACAGTTTATCTGCTTCATCCTCTCCCCAATTGAAAGATTTTTGCAAATAATATGGAAGCCAGAAGAAAAATGAATAATTTACCATTTTTAAGCAGGCATATGCTAGAGAATACTAAAAAAGTAATAGCAATTAAATATTGTATTTTTATTTTTTTTTATATTTTAAAAATTCTTATTTTAATACAAGTAATTATTTACAGGTAAAACACCAGGAATTAAGAAAGCTTTGAAAAAATTTATTGCTTTTGGTTTATTTTGTGGAATATTGTCATTGAGTAATGGTGATGAATCTTCATTAATTGCTGCACACTCTGGATTTAGTAATGGTTCCCTATCACTATTAATAGGATCACTTTCTTCTGGATCTGGTAATCCTAGAATTAATAAATGTTTAGATAATATAGAAAATAAAAAATTTTAAAAATCTATGTGAAATCTTTTTACCAACTTCTCTTGGAGAAGAGACTATACTAAAATAAACTATGATTCCACCAGAAAATGTCAGAACAGCAGGTATCAGGAAGGCATACTGCAAAGAAGAAAAAAGAAATGCACGTTTAATGAGGTAGTATGAAAATGATATTTATTATATGTCAAGGAATTACCTCGTAACCATAACATAGCACAGCAGCTGCAATATAAGCTCCAAAAATGTTTCCTACAGATGGGGAAGAACCCCAAAATCCCATCACTAAACCACGACTGAAAATAAAAGTTTATAATAAACTTAAATGCAAAATTTATTATGAGAATATAAAGTGAGCATTACCTGGATTTTCCAAACCAGTTACCAATGATTGCAACTACAGTCGGCCATCCCGTAGACTGTAGTAGACCCGTTAATGCCCAGAATGTAATATACCAGTAATAGTTGTATATGTGTAACCATTCACTGGCTGTACCAAACAGGAAGACCTAAGAAAATTAAATTTTTGTGAAAAATTGTTTAGCATGATTTATATAAAATTGATTTATTTTATAATCTGTATTAATCTGAAAGGAATTTATCTTTAAAACATGTAGTTTTCAGTAACTCAATATCTCTTTCTGATGAACTTTGGCAACTGTCTCATTTATCATATGAGAATAATAATAATTGAAGATTATACATTTTCTTTATATAACAAACTACACAAATTGATTTTGTTCCTCAAACTCAATTATAATTTTTTAAGTATGAAAAACTGACATATAAACTATTGCTACTTTTTGTCTATAAAGAACTACTAGTCTATTTACTCTAATCGAGAAGTTATGTTTTATTGTACTGTTAAACTATTAGAGAGCTTCAGCAAGACGGTGACGTGAACGTAAACGCAAAGAAAAATGACGTCATTGAGTTTACGTTCCATGCGTGCGTTTGTAGAAGAAATCTGCTTCAGCAAGTCGTTACTTCCCTTAACTTCCTCAAATAACATCACATGTATACGACATCATATTCGTTTAATACGCTTGCGTAGAACACGAACATCCGAGTCCGTGGCTGGTTGATTCAATTTTGTTTTTCAAAATCACTTCGAACTAGAAAAAATATTTAGATTAAATAAAAATAAAACAAAGCTTTTCCACTCAGTGTGAGGTAGCCAGTAATCACACCGAAAAATATGGTATAAAAGTAACTCTTCAATTTAGGATTTTTAATACATATGGTATAAAAGTAGGTCTTCAAGTTATGATTTTTAGCATTTTTAATATAAAATTTAATCATTAATCATAGACACAAGTCTAAGAAACGTGCATACTAAAAGATATGGCATTATATTTAGTCGTTTAGTCACTATAAATATAGGTAATCACCAACGTGAACCTTCCTGCCTAAGCATGAATTTGCCATTTTCGACGTGTAGAACATAAACGAATACGTTAATATAGAATATTTCCTTAACTCACGTTTCGACGTAAAGAACTTTTTAGCGACGATTCGAAATGACGCCATGATTTCGTCATTCTTGTACTGCACGTTTTAGCAACGATTCGAAATGACGCCATGATTTCGTCATTCTAGCGTTCTACGTCATTCTTGTACTGCATGTTTGTGTTGCTTAAGCTCTCTATTAATCTGATATACTACAATTCTTCATCTGGCAGTCCAAATCCAGTCTTTTGTTTTAGAACTTGCCAAATATCTTATGAATGTTTCGTGTTATGTTTGTTCATTAATATCTCTAATTATTTTAGTGATCCATCTAAAATGTTCATATAACTTTTACAACTTTTAGGCATTAGAATATCTGTGCATCTAATATTAAACAATTTGGCATATTTGCTAGTCTGGCACTATCAGAAGAATCTTGCAGAACTATAAACTTCTGATTACCTATATATTAAATTATATGAGTTTTAGAAAAATTTTTAAGAAAATACATACATCACTAGAAATAATTATTCAAAGAAATTTTTTTTTTTTTTTTGAAAAAATGTAAGTTTTTTCTTCAAAATTAACTTGTAAAGGTTAATTTTTGTTTTAGTACAGCTTTGCTGGTTAAATCTAGCTAGGGAAAATGATGATATAAAAGTTACGATGTAGATGTGTCTTTGCTGTGTTATTGAACAGAGCCAGCTAAAAGTACGATGCTGTTGTCATGGCATTAAATTAACTTGTAAAGGTTAATTTTTGTTTTAGTACAGCTTTGCTGGTTAAATCTAGCTGGGAAAATGATGATATAAAAGTTACGATGTAGATGTGTTTTTGCTGTGTTATTGAACAGAGCCAGCTAAAAGTACATGATGCTGTTGTCATGGCACTGTCAGTTATAAAAATCAGTTCAAAGTATAAACACTATTTCTATGACATAAAATGATTAATATTAATATTCTTCAGCTTATATCACTGATTTACTGTGTTAACCTTAAATGTGAATCCATGTATTATATAGTCTGATATACCAATAGCATACTATTCCTTACTATTCCTTTTGTTTGTTAATACAATGCTTTATATTTATCAATTGCCACTACTACTACATTTTTGCACAATAAAGTATTTGACTTACAAGGGGAGATCACAACCTCTATCCCACCAATTTTGATTGGCTTTAACATACAGGTTGGAGGCCGTGGAAAAGGATTTAGGTCATTATGCCTTCGTTTTTAAAAAAATCGAGATCAAATGTCATGATGCCGGATTGTGCCACTTATATACCAAAAAAATTATAGCCATTTCAATAAAAGCGGCAGCGTAGTGGTTAAGGCGGTTTCCTGCAGAATTGAATGTTGTAAGTTCAAATCTTCCTTACATGCTTTTTTTCCAAGTGTTAAACAAAAATATTACTAGCAATAAACTTCAGGTAAAATCAAATTTTTTTGTCATACTTACGTTTGACAAAATCATTTTTCAATTATTGTTCGATCTCTTTCTCGCTTTGTCTCACTCACTTTCACTCTCTAATTGTCGTAATTCACTATGCGTCGGGTGATATCGAATATATTCATTTGCGTTCAAAGCCTCTTTACGTATAGTAGCAATTTGACGAGTTGTTATTATCCCATACGTAAAGAGGCTTCGAACGCAAAGGGATATATTACATATCACCGATGCACAGTGAATTACGACAATTAGAGAGTGAAAATGAGTGAGATAATGCGAGAAAGAGATCGAACAATAACTGAAAAGTGATTTTGTCAAACATAAGTATGACAAAATATTTGATTTTACTGAAGTTTTATTGTTAATAATAATTTAATTTATTCACTTGAAAAAAGTATGTAAGGAAGATTTGAACTTACAACATTCAGTTCTGCCGGAAACTGCCTTAACCACTACATTGCCACTTTTATTGAAATGGCTAGTTTTTTGGTATATAAGTGGTGCGATCCGGCGTCATGACATTTGATATTGATTTTTTTAAAAACGAAGGCATAATGACCGAAACCCTTTTACATAAGTTACTTTTCGATGGCCCCAACCGAAATCAGTGGGACGGAGGTTGTGGCTTCCCCTTGTTAGTCGCATCGGCTTATATCTGAGTGATTTGAATCAAATTCACATTATCAAAAATTATTTGGTATGTTAGCTTTACGTGATTATTTTAGTTAGTTTCTCACAAGTAATTCAAATTAATTTTTAATAGTTTTGATTTACTATATTTTCTAGATTAATTTTAAAAAATTATTCTAATTTTGCCATAAAATTTAAACACTTTTCCATATCTAAAGGTTTAATTTGCTTTGAAAATTTTTTAGATTATAGTGGAAGAATTTCAACGAATGATAAATCTTTATAATTTGTTTAAAGATAAATAATTAATTTTCTAAAAGTTTCATTCATTACTTATGTCTATAACATTTTTAAGAAAATTGTTTTAAAATAATGCAACTATCTCTAAATTAAAATATCTAATTTTTAAAAATTAGGCAAGTATTATATTAATGTTATTAAATCAATAAAATTGTTTGTGTGTTAATTTTAATAGAGAAGTTTTATATATATAAAACTTAATTTCAGTTTGCTTTTTCTCACTGACTACTTTTCTGAGATTTGATTATTATGATATATGAAATCATTTTAAGCATTTAATCTATATTATGCAGATGGATTTCGGTCTACATTTTATGACAACAGAATTAATAACAATTATTAAACAAAAAATTTTCCATTACTAATAACAGTAACTGTTATGGCACTCTAGCAAATTATGTTAAGAAAGTTATTATTTAATAATGACTAATATATATTTTTCTTTTAATTTATAGTATAATAAAAATTTCTGCAAAATTTTTTTCATTTAAAATGCTATGAATGCCTATTTTTTGAAATCGATGACATTTGATCTGCTTATTCAGAACACAAATGGAAGATAAGTGGATTTTAAATCCTATGATCCATAGCAATGAAGAAGTAATGAGGATTGTTATTCATCAAACTACAATACAAATTAAATACATTTTTTAAATAGATATTTATACTATAATTTGAATTGATATTTACAATTTTAGAACTTAACTACATTTAATTTGGAAATGAAGTTTTTTTATCATCAATCTCAGAAGCATTGAAAAACTTATTACAAATTTAAAACAAAATTTTTTATATATAAGAATCTGACATGTTGACAGATTTAATTTCAAAATATAAAGAAAATACTCTATAACAGGGCTGTCCAAAAGGCAGCCCGCCAGGCTTTCATGATTTGTGATTTATTTTTAAATAGATATTTATACTATAATTTGAATTGATATTTACAATTTTAGAACTTAAAAAAACTTCATTTCCAAATTAAATGTAGTTATTATCAATCTCAGAAGCATTGAAAAACTTATTACAAATTTAAAACAAAATTTTTTATATATAAGAATCTGACATGTTGACAGATTTAATTTCAAAATATAAAGAAAATACTCTATAACAGGGCTGTCCAAAAGGCAGCCCGCCAGGCTTTCAGGATTTGTGATATTATATTACTTTTTAATGTTTTTTTCCACTTTTATTTATTACATTTTAGAGATTAATAAAAAGAATCCTAAAATTGAATTATATTAACTTTACTAATAATTAATTAGTTATTATTTAATGATCAACAATCTATTGATGACATCACATATTTATAAGCTTTCGATCACGCAATTTTAGTGTTTTAGCTATTTAAATTTAAAGTTTTGAATTGTGACTGTATTTTAGTTATTTTTTAGTTTCTAACACTCACTTAGTTATTTTTTGGTTTCTAACACACACCATTTCAGTGATTGTGTGATCATTGTTGTGAAATTATGTTTTAATTTTATTTTACCATGAGTTCGTTGCATTTATGAAATGAGTGAGAAAAAGCTTATTTTACCACAAGTTTGTTGGCATTTGTGAAATGAGTGAGAAAAAACGTAAAATAGAAAATGAAAATCTAGTCGTGAAATGAATGAGAAAAAACGTAAAATAGAAAATGAAAATCGAGTATGATTAGAGTGGTGGGAAAAATGACTTTTTCATAACAAATCACATGGGTAATTGTAATTTCATTACCCATGTGCAGTGATTTGTTCAACAAATCGCAAAAAGTTAGCAAATGTTTTCCTAATTTTTGTGATTTTGGTTGGAAAGTAATATCAACATTTGGTATTACTTATTTTATTTGTTTATACTACACAAATAAGTAATACCAAATGAAAGTGTATTTTCTAACATGAAGATAGTTAAGAATCCATTCAGAACCTGCCTTAAAGATTCTTCTTTTACATATTCTGCAAATATCCATCCCTTGTAAATGCTGCTGCCCGCACTCATTTATCATAATAAATAAGTACATACATACTATTTTTATATTTTTTAACTGTTTATATTTTATTATTTTTTGTTAACATGTTTATTGGATGCAATCTGGTAAATATAATTTTGTTATAAGGTTTGTAACATGTTTATTGGATGCAATCTGGTAAATATAATTTTGTAATAAGGTCTGTTAATCTGAAAATAAATTTGGTTTCCAAAAAACGTTATATTTATGTGTTGGTTTTATTGAGACAATAGTGAATCAAGTACCAAAGCCCCGCCCCCTTTTTTGTAATTCAGCCCTCCGTTTGTAATAAGGTCTGTTAATCTGAAAATAAATTTGGTTTCCAAAAAACGTTATATTTATGCGTTGGTTTTATTGAGACAATAGTGAATCAAGTACCAAAGCCCCGCGCCCTTTTTTGTAATTCGGCCCTCCATATCTCCACTAAACACGGCTGCGGCCCTCGGGCTCATTATAATTGGATAGCCCTGCTCTATACTATGATGAAAACTAGAAAATCAATTGAAGACTTTTTAACCAATGATGCACCAATGACCAGGATGACAATTTTAGAGTGAAATGATTTCATTTGTAAAACGATTAAATAGAAAATTTGTTATAATTGGTGCACTTATATATCGGAATAAAATATGTCTATATACATTATAGACATATTTTTATATATATATAGACATCAATACATCAAATTGATGATCCTTTTATTGGATAACAATTCTGAAATTTGGAGAATTTTTAATCATTTTTAATTTTGCATGAATCTGGTGATCATTATATTTATTTATTTTATTAATCTTTGGCTTGGTACTAATATGTAAGTCATGTATAGAATACTCATGTTATCATTTCTATATTTAGCAACTTCATTTATAGAAAAAAATTTCCATGTATTTTTTATTTTTCTTATTAAATATGCTAATAACAAATATTATATTAGTAATTAATTCTGTTGTATTTGTTCTAATTTAATGTTGATTTTAAAATTAATATTTAAGCCAGAATTATTAATATAATCAATAGCAGTGGGATTTTCATAAATTCAAATGGTGGAATATTGAAAAATGGAGAATAGAAATGATGTTTTTATTGCCAAAATAAAATGATGATAACACAGAATAAAAATGGAAAATTTATTGGTAAGTCTTATTTCTTTTAACATAAATTATGAAAAAAATTTTGGAGGATCCAAATATCTCTTGGCTATGTAAACATATGAAGAATACAGAAAACTTCTAATTTTGATTTATCAATCTATATAGTGTGTAAAATTTAAGATTCATAGCAAAACTCTATGCAGTTCCCTTGATAAGCAAAACATCACTGAAACTAAATGATGGTTCAAGCAGTCATTTAGTTGTTATATTTTAACAAATATCAAAGTATTTTTTCTTTAGCCATTTTAGTGTAGTCATTAAGCAACATATTTCTATATAAAACACATTTTTGATTTTGATGGAGTTGATTAAAATATCTTTGATTTATAACCAAAGTGAATCTCTAATGAAATTAAAATATTTATATAAAACAATTTCAATTTTTATTATTATAATATGCACTTAATTTACACCAAATTTTCATTCCTTTCCTGCAATAATGTTTTAAATTTTGTTTAGCCATTATATTTTTTTGTTCTATACAGGAGAATAAATTCAGAGCAAAATTAAATACAGTATTAAAAGGTTTGCAGTTCATCAATACTATTAGGAATTCTTGCTAAACCAGATGTTAAAATATTTTTCAAATACAATTTAGTTAAGCAAAAAATCTTAATCTGCAAACCAGGAAAAGGATGCACTGTTTAATATCTTTGTGAGATCTGGACATAATAGTACATCTATCCATTTAATTTTTTCTGCAAAAATATTTCTTTAATACTATATATGTATAAAAATTGAAACTACAAAATTGTTGAAGAAATCAAGTATTTGAAGATGGTTCAAAGTAAGCATTTTAATATATGTTATTAATAAAAATTATATATTAATCATCATCATAAAATTTTATTAAGAAATATTATGTGTTAATAACTGGTGTAATGCCTGAAATCAATTTAAATGGATATTTTAACTGTATAAGACTAGCTTAAAAATTTGTTTGAATTAAATGAAAAATTAAGTATTAAAATTTTTAAACAAAAAAATAATGTTTATATTACTTTTTTTATATAAATCTGAAGAGGGAAAAACAGATTTGAGACAAAATTAAAACTTACTAGATCCAATTATATGCAAATAGAGTTAATATGCAAAATATTTATTCCACTGTTTTTGAAGTGAAAGAGCCAATATTAACAGAAGACTGCTTTAACCAGTATGATTGAGTAATATAACTGGACACAGAAATAATGAATTTTCTTGAATAATTAAAACTTTTTGTTGTACAGAGGATGAAATTTCATTCCTCAATAAATTCTCCAATTAGAAAATCCCTTCCAGGTTGAGAGACTTGTTTTGCAACGGGCAGAAATTTTCTATCAAAGCAATATTTGGTAAGAATGATTAGTTTGTCTACTAATTATAAAAAAAATAATTACTATTAGCATATTAATTATTTTTATAATTTAAATAGAGGAGCATACAATGTGTGTTCCAACCAGTTGATGATTGAAGTGAAATGGAAGACTCACTAAGTGTTATATTGTTTGATTCATATGCATTGTTTCAATAAAATAATAGGATCATTAAATAAAAAAAAGGTAACATTTTGTATTAGTTTATCAAAAATTGATATTATACTTTTGTATAGAAAATAGGTTTATTCATTCAGACAACATCCACGGCTAAGTTTTATCAAAAAGCTACTAACTGCCACCATGAATATCTTGGATACAGTATTTATTCTTTTAGCATTTAAAATATTTTTCTATTATAGATAGAAATTGCTTTCAAAAAGATGAAATGTTCAATATAAAAGGCAGATTTTGACATCTCCAAACAGCACTATAATTAGCATGAAATTTCATCCTATTTTTGAAATGAAAAACGAATATAAATAAATCTGAAAATGCTTCTTAATACATCTTGTATAATCAAGAATTTTGTTTATAATTTATGCATTTTATTAGTAATGTTTCAGTATATAGGAATGAAATGAGTAAGATACTTACTGCTATAGATGATGAACACATCCCAAATGCCAAAACTTTCCTGAGATTAAAACGATCACCCAGAGCTCCACTCACATATAATCCCTAATCAAAAGAAATATAGTAAATTTTCTGCAAGAAATAAAAATATCATAGACTTCTGATAAACCAAGGAGATTATTTTGTGTCTTATTCAGGAAAATTAAACAGCTTTGTTTACAATATTTTTAATAAAAATATTATTCATATGTCGTTAAATTTAATTATTTATTGAAAATGAAAATAATTAGCAGCACTGACTGCATTATGCAACCAATTACATTTTATCTATTTAATGTTCATTCACACAGAGATTAAAACGATCACCCAGAGCTCCACTCACATATAATCCCTAATCAAAAGAAATATTTTTATTTCTTGCAGAAAATTTACTATATCATAGACTTCTGATAAACCAAGGAGATTATTTTGTGTCTTATTCAGGAAAATTAAACAGCTTTGTTTACAATATTTTTAATAAAAATATTATTCATATGTCGTTAAATTTAATTATTTATTGAAAATGAAAATAATTAGCAGCACTGACTGCATTATGCAACCAATTACATTGTGTGAATGAACATTAAATAGATAAAAAGCATTTATTCTTGGTATTACAAGTTAACTTTTTTTCCAATATACACAGACATAATGAAACAAACTTTTTCTTTCTCACTTAAATCAACCCTGGATAATCAGGAATCTACAATAAGCATTCTCTCATGTTTATAAATAATCATAGAATTTCAATAAAAATGTTAATTTTTTTCTTTCTCACTTAAATCAACCCTGGATAATCAGGAATCTACAATAAGCATTCTCTCGTGTTTATAAATAATCATAGAATTTCAATAAAAATGTTAAAGGATTGCGAGTGATTTATTCAATAGAAAAAGTATATTTCTAATAAACTTACCAGGGCATAACTTATCATGAATGTTGTATCTAAAGATCCAAGAAAATATGCTACAGTTTTAGAACTGCTGAACAAATTATGGCTATTCCATTGCTGAAAAACAAAAAATTTTTGAATTAAAATAATTTGTCTCAGCCAACAAAAATACTGGCTGGGAAATAACCACTGTTTGTATAATATCGAATATTTTATTATATAATCAATATTCTTTGAGTAATTTTAATCTTATTGAATACTATTGGTTCCATTGCTTGAATTCTTGGTCTAATACGACAGAACAGGATCCCAGATGCTAGCAAAATGGGCATTATATCTATAAACAACATATTACAAAATATAGTGGATGGAAAGTCATTTAGAAAAGTTCTCATATATAAAAGTAAAATGCAAAAGCCCTTTTGTCAGTCAAAAACTTTAATCAGAAACGTTTTCAATGCACTTGGCACTTTCCTCAGCTGCTACTACAAGACACCTTGTTACGCCGGGCCCGGACCCCATGATAAATATTTTCAAGGGGTGGGACCCGAGATTCGAACCCGGGTCCTCCAGAGTGGAAAGCCGAAGCGTTTTCACGCGGCCAATCCGGCCCTCTGACATATGTTTGTAGTAATACAGTCCGTGCAAGGCGGCCGGATGGCCGCGTAGTAACGGTTGCAGTGCCACATAGGAGGATCCGGGTCCGGCATCTCTCAATTTGTTCGCAAATGGTGTTCGTAGACCGATTTGTTCGTGATCCGAGGTACCACTGTACATAAAATTACCCGCAAATATTAAAAAATGATAGTTACAAAAAGCATCGCTCCCATACGGAAGTATTAAAACTGACGGTAGCATATCCTTTAATCCAACGGTTCTTAAACTGTTGTCCGCGGACCCCCAGAGGTCCGCGAAATTATAAAAAATGGTTTCATCTTCTTGAACTGTTTGCAAAGGCAAGTGTATATTTTTAAGGCAATAAAACATGAACCTATTATTATTATTATGTTCTGTGATTTTTATATTAATTTTTGTGATTTTTATGCGCAAGACCATTTATTAAAATAACCAGCAATACATTTTTACCAATATTTATTATGTGGAATTCCGGGCGGACGGAAATGCGGAAACAACAGGTCTTACGGCCTAGACGCGGTCCACGTTCAATGCGTAAGCAAGAATGACGAATGAGGCTGAATAACTCGAATAATTGAGTCGGAGATCCACATTGAATTAAATTCAATAGCTTCTTTTTATTTAAAAATATGTAAATTCCAATTCTCTCATGTTTATATATTTCCCGACAAAATAAAGAGAGTCGTACCTGCCGTTGTTGTTCGTTCTTTTCTTCTAAAAGTCCGTCACACTAACAGTCTTATGTCCAATACACAATTTATCACTTCAGTTGACAGGAGCTGGAATCGTTTAATCTTTTCCTTCGATGATGTAGCCGCGTAGAGGAATAAACTGTATCCAAATCGGGTCCAGCGACGGTGTTTTATGAGCGATGTTTCGGTCGAGCAGGTGACGGCTCGACGCAATCCAAATCCCAAAACAATGTCTCTACAAAACGCAAGGTTCCGGTAAAAGCGACGTCTCGGACAAAAGGCGAGGACTTAAAGCGTCGATGACTTTTGTGAAAAAGCCTCGTCTCGGTCAGCGCGCGGACCTTCGTCCAGCACCGCTCTTTTACGTGCCTGACCTCCTCCATCTTTCCCGGGGATGGCTGTTATTGTTTCTTACACAATCGTTCTGATAGATCAAATGACATTCCTAATACGACATTTGAATAAACATCTTAAATTGTTACCTTCCAAAGAACATTAAGATAATCCGACACCTCCAGTTTCTCAATCAACTGCGTCATTAGATTTTATTTCGATTCGAATCCGCGACAATAAAAAAGGGGGTTTTTTGCCGGCCCCACAATTATAACGTAGTGCCTATGAGATTATTGAGCCAGAAATTCTCAAGAATGACGTAAAATGCCTAGGGATGGGGTCCTCAAAAAAAATGTTGTTTTAGATTTTATTTCGATTCGAATCCGCGACAATAAAAAAGGGGGTTTTTTGCCGGCCCCCACAATTATAACGTAGTGCCTATGAGATTATTGAGCCAGAAATTAAGTCTCAAGAATGACGTAAAATGCCTAGGGATGGGGTCCGCAAAAAAAATGTTGTTTTTTTTTTTTATAAGAATCAGTATAAGAAAACATGAACCCCTTACCATTCAAAAAGAATACAAAGGGGTTCCAAAGATGTGTTAACTATGCCCAAGAGAGGGCTTATAAATTCTAATATAAAAAAAAATGTTGTTCAAGAGGGGGTCCTCGGACCACATAAATTTAAGAACCGCTGCTTTAATCTGCTTTGTTGACTTTAAACAACCACCTTCACGCACTAGGGATCGTTTCCGGTTCCATAAAATTTATCACATACCCTCTTTCTTTCTTTGAGGATTTCAAACGCCTCAATCATATTCCTGTCCCAGTTCTTATCAGTGGGCCGAATAATTCTCGCATTTCTATATCGTGCTGAAGGATTTCTGGCTAAGAGCTGTCGAAAGTTTTTCGTATTTAAGATCCGTTTTATGTTCTTTAATCCTTGTTTCTAAATTTATTTCAGGGAAGAGTTTTATATTGGATATACTATCTAATGAGTGGTTTTTCAAAGGAATCTCCTAAACTCCGCTCCTGTCCTTATCCTCATAACGGTCCTTATCATTCCTAAACCCCCCAAAAACAGTCGGGTTCTTTTTAAAACTTAAAGTACATTTGGTCAGCCCACCAACAAAACCCCCCAAAAACAGTCGGGTTCTTTTTAAAACTTAAAGTACATTTGGTCAGCCCACAAATGTTTTTGGCAAACTTCTCTATCCACAAGGCTTAGTCAACACTCCTGAAGGCATCCGATTTAATTATCCGTGTTTTCTCCTCCTCATACAAACGCCTCTCTAGCTTGTCAAGTAACATCCTTAGAAAGTTTTCGCCATATCCATGTTCTCGGTCGATTTCCATAACCTTACTGACCACCTCCATTCGGTCAGTGAATCTAGAACAGTGAGTGTTTGCCCTCCTAAAGAGGGCCGAAAAAGTCTATGGGGAAGTCTATCCTCCGAAACTTTAGATATGTACAGTCGGTTCCATAAAGT
>AYEL01092000.1:0-22104 GCA_000484575.1 Olivierus martensii | reverse complement strand
TATATGTATATGTATATATATTTTATTGCTAGACAGAAAGTTTGTAGTAGCAATCTTAATATAATTCATTAACATTATACAGCATATATTAATTTTATTGTTGATAGTAATATTAACTATTTAACAATTATTTTAACTATTGCTACAATATTATTACATAAAGTTATAATTCTTTTTTATATATTATTTTATAATGATTTAAAAAGTATTTTTCATATCAAAATTCTTATATGAAAATTTACATAAATCAAATTTATATAACTCTGGGAGTTCCTGTATTTTTTTTTGCTTATTCATATTGAAAGAAAGTATTTTATTTAAATTTTTATATTTTTTACTTTATATTGCAATCTTAATAATTTAATATAATGTATATTTGTTAATAGTAATTGTTTTTCAATAGATATCTGTATTTTTGAGAATTTAAAATTTTCTGACAATAATATTTTTTTAGGGTTTGAAAGCAACACAAACGTTTTTGGAATCTTTAGGACGTTATGGGAATAGTCCTTTTCTATGGTCTTTATATGGCAGTGCAGAACTTCCACAATGCTTTTGCAGGTTAATAATTTTTTATTTATATTTTTATAAAATAGATAAATAAGTTTGACATATCTATATTATTTTAATTAAATAAATAATAATAATTATATGTAATTACCGGTATATGTAAAAATAAATTAGTAGTTAATATAATTATAATTTAAATTGTATGCATAACATAGCTTCATTTGAATAAACAAAATATGTTTTAATATTGAATAGAATCTGTAACTTATTTATCAAATCATTGCTGATATAAGCAATGGTCAAAAACATTCCAATTAAGGTATAATTATACTTAGTTGACTAAATTATTAGAGAATTATCTGAATTACTTGGATATTTAATTATTTTAGATAACTGGAGTTCTGTTCTATGTATAAAAACTGCTAACTATATAAGAGGATCATCGTTAGCAAGGAAAGATAATTAAGATAATGCCTAAAAAATCTATACCTTTAAATGACTATACTGTATACATTCATAGTTTATACCGTAATATATTGTAATAACATATCGTTTAAACCCCTTCTTCATAATTAAAAAAAAGGTAAAAATTTGAACCTGATAACAAAAACAATCGAATGTAGCACTATTTAGCAGAGCAAACAAGACTTAAACGGAAACGTTTTCGATCGGTTCTAGGACCATCTTCAGCCGTTAGACTTTAAAACCTCGGATAAATAAACTGTGTTTGGACGATCTGCTTGCGTTCTCGATTTTTCCTCCCTATATCCGTCAATTATCATCGAACCAGCATGTATACAACTTTATAAACTGTTACTTACTCACTCCCCCGAAAGTGATAAACATGCCTCTTGCTTTCGAGAAATCTGTACTTTAATCTGCCACCATTCCTACTTCTCCTATAAAGATAAATTCTACAAGCAAAATAAAGGTGTGCTGATGGGCAGCCCCATGGCAGGTGTCCTAGCTGAACTAATAGTTCGGTTTAAAGAGGAAATAGTAATTCTTAGATTCCGTCCACTTATTAAAATCTATAAAAGGTATGTTGACGACATTTTTATTGCATGGCATGATAACGTAGACATTAATGAATTTATAACTGTGATGACCAATCCGACATTAGGCCTAAGCCTGCAACTCGTACAAGACAGCATAACTAACGTCCACTTTTTAGACATCAACATCACTATCGATAACTCTTAATATAGAACTTCCGTCTATAGAAAACCTACATACGCTCCTATATTTATCCCTAAATCTTCGTCTGACAACTTATCCGTCAAAGCTGCCCCCTTTAGAACCCTCTTTAAACGCTCCTTCACTCACTGCAACCACTATAACGACAGATTCGCCGAGATCAACACGATTTTTCAACAGGGTAGGATGCATGGCTACAACTTTTTTCTTAATAATATCCTGGATCAAGTTAAAAATTCTCAGCACAAGACTTCCTCCGCTTAACAACCAACACAGCTCTCTGTATACTGCGTCTGGCACCAAGTTCTCCACTAATGAAGCTTAAACATGACGTGGAAAGCATCACTAACTTTAAAATAGCCTATAGAAAATTTAATAATATTTTTAATCTCTTACGCAACGATAAGCACCCCATCAACCCTCTAAGAAATCCCGGAGTCTACATCATTCCGTTCCATAACATCGATCTCAATAGAAATGAAAACTACATCGGCTTCACTAGTCGTAACTTATCCCAAAGGTTAAAGGAAAATAAAGACAGTATATTAAAAGGCGCAACCACCACAGCTTTATACGTGCTTTAGAACATAACATCAACATCTATTGACACGACGCCAAAATTATACAACACGTCAATCACCGCGACAAAAGTTATTTTGCCGAAGCTCTACAAATTCAACACCGAGAAAAATCTGAAATTATGTCAACACGCAGGAACCAGAAGCGCTTTCCTAGGCCTGGAAATGGTTTAATGCTCATATCATGTGACGCATGTTTATTTATCCGGTTTTAAAGTCTAATGACTGAAGATGGTCCTAGAACGGATCGAAAACGTTTCCGTTTAATTCTTGTTTGCTCTGCTAAATAGTGCTACATTCGATTGTTTTTGTTATCTTCCAGTATAGCAGAAGTTATGAACACTTTTCAATTTGAACCTGTGTAAAGGACAACTCCCAAATTTCAACAATTAGAATATGATATTCATTGAAATAAAGAAATAATTTTTTAAATACTTTTTACAAACTTTACAAATACAATTAACGGAATAAACATGGAACTTAAGACAAAATGCTAGATTCATAGCATTAAAAAAATGTGACAAAATGAGAAAGATGAGGGGAGATTATAATTCGTATATGATCATGAGAGTAATGTTTCCCAACAGTATAGTTTTATTGAAATGTTTGTTTGACAGTAAATATCAAAGAAATATTAAGCATTTCTATCATTTACAAATCTAAATAAAAATACTGTATTTAATAAAGCTTAAATGATGGAAAATCAAAACCCAAACGTGAATTAGAAATTTTGCTGCAATTGACAAGAGTGAAAATCGATCTGCAGATATATGACATCAAACTCAAATCTGATGTCCGAAATCAGTGCACAATAATCATCCGGTATTTGCTAAATGATCAGAACTATCAGAAAATAAGAAAATTGTTGATTATAAATATCAGATATCATTACATTTCCATTTAAAATATTAATCAATAATACATAGAGAAATGGCTACCATGTTTAGTCTTAATTTAATTTATGGTATATTTATTTTAATTACTTTAATTATTAACTATGATGCTTAAATATCATTTTAATAAACTTAATCTTCTTGTTTTGAATATCATACAGTGAACTCTCGATTTTACGAACTCGTACGGATTCCAAATAAATTCGTAAATGGGAATGGCATTAATTAACATTAAGGTATTAACTATACTTGACAACAGCATCGGAAGTCAGTATTGAATCTATGGGAGAACCGAAGTTCATTTATATCATTACGCCGATGATATAGTTCACTAAATTATTCGCGATGTTACAATAAGATTCGAATAAAATTACGATGTTA
The DNA here is from genome assembly GCA_000484575.1 of Olivierus martensii. Lineage (NCBI taxonomy): Eukaryota > Metazoa > Arthropoda > Arachnida > Scorpiones > Buthidae > Olivierus > Olivierus martensii. The sequence continues at coordinate 18,545 of AYEL01092000.1, read as the reverse complement.
ATGATTTTAACATGTAGTAAATTCTTCTTATTCGGGATAATACGGAGGTTATAGCATATAGTAAATTATTTGTGTCTATAATATATACGATGATCAGATGCGCAATGATGTTCTGTTATCTTTTATATCGAAATCGAGTGTTCCGTGCGCATTAATACCGTCACAATAGTTGGTAATAAGCCGTTCCCATAGACTCAATACTGACTTCCTATGCTGTTAACAAACATCATGCTAACTCTAGATCAGGGCTGTCCAATTATAATGAACCTGAAGGCTCTTACCTCGTTTCGGGTTAAGTGCGAATAGCTGACATTTTGTACAATTTTGTCGCAAATTTTAATTTTCATAAATGATTTAAACGGTAATAGGTATGCAATCCGATTGTTAATTACCCTGCCAAATATTTAAACGACCGGTTAAAATCCTTTTTTTTCTGAAATTTCAAGAGTTCAGTCCTCTTTCCTTTAACAAAGAATAACTCTAAAACGAAACAACATATCTTAATGAGGTAAAAGGCATTTTATAGTAGATTTATTCTGCTCGTGCCAATTAGGGTGCGTAAATAAGCATCAAAACTTTTTTTTAACTTGCACGTATACTCTACCCCCGTTTCGGTTAAGTGCCGATCAGCTGACATTTTGTACGATTTTGTCGCAAATATAAAATTTTCAAAAACGATTTAAACGATATTAGCTGTGGAATGCCATTGTTAACGACCCTGCCAAATATCTATAGGATAGGTTGAAATACCTTCGTTTAAAGTCCAACTTTGTAAAAACCGCGATAGGTTGAAATACCTTCGTTTAAAGTCCAACTTTGTAAAAACCTTGTGCTCTTACTCCACTCCACCTTAATTTAAATGATAATAAACAAATTTTAAATACAGTATTCTATCTGTTTATATGTAATAATTCTTTTATTTAATCTTAATAATTTTGAAATGTAATCAAAATTACTAGGGTTAAGTGAAGAATTAAATTTGATCACGTCAACGAGTACACTAAAAGAATAATTTGTTCAATATAATAGATGCAAAAAACTTCCATTCAAATTTATCTAAACTAAGAGCGTTAATAAAGGGTTCTATTATAGAATATTGTTACTGTCTTTTTCGTTTTTATATTTATAATAAGACAAAAATATTAACGACTAAACGTAGGCCAATTTACAGTTATATTTTTGTATAAACTGGATATTGTGATGTAGTTTTAATTATGAACGAAAAGTGTATTACGCAAACCAATTTGGCAATAATTTATTTGGATAATCGACCAGAAGATCGATTATCCAAATAAATTATTGTATGCGTAACAGTATTAGGAGAAAATGTTACCAGGGATATGAACAAGATGAGAAAAGTAAACATTTGAAGAAATCCTTTAAGAAAATGGTCTATATCATATTAAAATAGTTATTTTAACATATTCCTCATATCCCTGAACTATAATCAGAGATATAATAACTCTGGCAAAATGATATGAAATGCATCGCCTTCACAAAATGGAATGGTCTATATCATATTAAAATAGTTATTTTAACATATTCCTCATATCCCTGAACTATATTCAGAGATATAATAACTCTGGCAAAATGATAAGAAATGCATCGCCTTCACAAAATGCTTTTTTGACCAATAGTTGTTGTTCTTGATGATATTACGAAATGGCGACATACGACTTTTCAAAAAAGATTGCCGTGATTTTATCCATTCCTACCGGATTTTTAGGGTCAGAATAGTTATCCAAATGATACTCCCGATTTGAAGTAATTGTTCCATATCTGAAAACTTTTTTGGAAAAAGCAGTCAGAATCTGTTAAAATATGTTTAATATTAAGAGCACGATTGCAACAGTGGCAAATTGTCTGGTCTTCGCCCATTAAATATGTCATTGGGAGGAAAGCCCAGTATTAAGGAAAAAGCAGTCAGAATCTGTTAAAATATGTTTAATATTAAGAGCACGATTGCAACAGTCGCAAATTGTCTGGTCTTCGCCCATTAAAAAATGTCATTTGGTGGAAATCCCAGTATTAGTGAGTCGACTATACCCTATACGGAATATGGCAAGGACGAATTCCTAACTCCTCTTCCTGCAATTACTTGCGTTTCATTGCTCGATCAATGATTTGATCTCGTGAAGCTTATTCATTTGCTTGTCCTATATGTTTGCCATAAATACAATAGCTTCTGGTTGATAACGGGCTTAAAATCGCTGAAAAGTACGATAAAAGATGTGAATGCTTAGGTGAGATCGGTGTAAAATTAAAATTGGCCAGTTCATTCCTTTCAATACTGACAGCATCCTTGTCTCGGGATCCAAAAATTGGTTAGTTGATTAGTGTTTAATAGCGCAAGGGCCATATTGGGCCAAGCTGCGCCAGACAATGTGTAAATCTAAATAAAGTAAAACAGCCAATAATAAAATAACAGAAATGCATTTAACAGAACTTGATTTATATATCCCCGATATGATAACAGGGACTGAATCTTTCGTACAACGTAAACAATTGGATTAGGGAAAAACTTGCAAGAGTGTTTTTAGTGTACACAGTGAGTCAGAGTGAATTTTGCTTCCATAGTGGCTCTTTGTCTTAATGCGTTTTAGAGCCAAATGGATAGGATGCATCTTTCATATGAACATCGATGCCAGCTGGGATATCTGCACAAGATCAGAAACGACTGTAGAACTAGATGGTTCAAAATTAACTCAATGTTCAGATGGCGGTAATTGCAAATAGATACTGAACCACACAGTCTTGGGTGACGTTGAAGGCTAAAATCAGCAGATATGATAGAGGCATCCCAATGTGCAATGGGCACTAGATAGGACTAAGAAATAGATACTGTATCTCAGCCAATACCATTAAGTATATCTTGTATTCTCAAACCAAATAATGAAATGCTTGAAAATCAAGCTGAAAGAGTGCAGGAAACATGGGATCAAAACCGAAAACAGTTGTTTTATCCTGAATGAAAATGAAAACTCAAATTCTTCTATAAATATATTCTGAATAGGCAATATGCGGAATGACCTGGTGGCAAACAAAGCGCGTGATGATGAAGTGGGTCCAACATTCGCTTAGAGAATTCTCTAGCGGAACCGTAAATAAGAGAACCACACAACGAACATCGATCTGCACCCCAGCACAGAGATAGATGTCTTTCAAGATGGTCGATGCTCTGGTACATTTTCCTTTGAGATGGATGATGAAAAGTGAAGTTGAGCTTGGTTACGTGAAATAGAAAGTAAAGTTTTGATGAAAGAACAACAGAATATTGCTTCTGTTTTAATTAGATATAAATTCAAGAAAACATATTTAATTTCGAGATTCTGGAATTCCCAAATTATTGATAAATTTATTTCTCGGGATACGATATTCCCTTTACAGAAATCCTTGAGTATCTCCAGATTTAAAAAAAAACCTGATTAATTAAAAAATACCTGTTCTAAATAAGGATAAAAACAAAATGAGGCAAAGAAATCATGCAAAATAAAAACAAATAATATGTGGTTGTTATATATTTGTTTTTTCTTAAAATTTTACTTATATTGAAAAAAAATAATCGTATTTTTACGATTAATGGTAGGTTTTTCAAAAACTGCTTTTCATTACCCACAAACAGCCTATTCGTTTATCTACTAAACAGCTCCTATGTTTGGATGAAAAAAAATTCCAGAAATTTTCTTATGCAAACACAGAATTTAATTAAATTACTAAGAGGGGAGCGAATTCCAATCACAGGATCCACGTGAGTGCGTTACTGTGATTAGAATTGCCTCACCCCTTAGTAATCTCTCTGGAAAGGGTTATAAAAATTTAAAAAGAAATAAGAAAGAACATTAGTATAGAATGTCAGGAATAAAGCTAACAGCTCAATCAATCATTTACTACTTTTCGTTTCTTGATTTTAATCTGTCTGAAACAAATCGTGAATTTAAATTGCGTGTGTCTGGTTTCAAATGCCACATTTTAATTTCATAAAAGTTTCTCTGTCAACGGTATAAATAATTTCATTTGACAGTATTTTAATAAAAAAAATTTTAACTCTGAAATTTGTTTATTTAAAAGACGAAATGAACGAACTAATATTAAAATATATTTTATAATTATCATTTTAGAATAATTTGTTAAAAATCATGAAGAGGCTATCTATTTTGTAAATCAATCATACAAAATAAAAAAATAATTGTTTTTATTCAAACATTTTGTTTTATGCACTGAACTTTAAATGCCTCTTAAAAATAAATTTTTAGATCATAAAAATAACAAACACTTAAAAGCTATTACTCCTTTGAGACGTGACGGCAATTACAGAGAAGTGAAAACTGCTAAAGAATTTTATTTAGATACTTATTAATATTTTAATAAATATATAACAAAATTTGGTAAGGGTTCTGTGTCTTTCCTGAATTAGAATCTGTCTTTCTCTAACCTTCGTAATCTGCATTTATTGATAAATGATAGGAATTTCTCTTTCTCTACCCCTCATAATCTGTATTTATTCATGATAGACGTTACGTGTACTATCGAATATGGAGAAATGAGCAATTTCTGCTATTCTGTCTTTCTCTAACCTTCGTAATCTGAATTTATTGATAAATGATAGGAATTTCTCTTTTACTACCCCTAATAATCTACATTTATTGATAAATGATAGGAATTTCTCTTTCTCTACCCCTCATAATCTGTATTTATTCATGATAGACGTTACGTGTACTATCGAATATGGAGAAATTGGATGTTTTTGGATAAATGGCAAAAAAATAATTCGATTTACAGAGTAGTTTTAAATATGATAAAAACTGAAAGAATAAATTGATTTTACAAATATTTATCGTTACCAACATTCTCTATATCCGTAACGTTTCACAGAGATTTCGCAAATTATCGAACAGAAAATAGTTTTATATCGACAAAGATAAATTATTTTGCAACCTGGAAACAATAATTTCCTCTTAATTATGGCAGCTAGAGAGAACTGTATAAAACATTTTTTATATTTTATTCTGATTTTTAAAAATTCTGGAAAATTAGTTTGGAAAGTTTCAATATTTCAACAGATTCGTTATTTTAAGTATATTATGTTTTCTTCGATATTTAACAGAAATATAGAAATTGCTCATTTCTGGATCTTAATCATAAATATTTTCAATATATATCCAACAAGATAGGGTTTAGGCCTATAGAATTTAGTATTATTGGTTTAGGCCTATAAAATTTAGTATGAGGGAAATTTTCATCATCAGACTAGACTAGATAGGGATTTTTCTGATACAGATAATTAAATTCACAACAATTCTTGGTAAAACTTTAAAAGGAGAGTATTATATCTTTTAGATTTAAATAAATCAAGCAAAATAAACAAACTTCATTTTTGGGCTACAATAGATTGAAAAAAAAAATTATTTGAAATATTTTTATGTAGTAATTTAAATTTAATGTCATTCTAAAAATTTATATAACTAATTAATCAAAAATATAATCTGAAATCATTAAATTTTTAATAATTATCTTTATTCAAATATAATCACTAACACGTACGTTATTATTGTTACAAATAAATTCTATTATTAAAAGTACAAATTATTAAATCATCCTGGAGGACGGGTTCAAATTTGGATCCACATCTTCAATTTTTCAGGAGGGGTCGAAACCCCGTCCGTTCAATCCCAAACTTCAACTATCTGGGTGAGTCCATCATGGGTATTAACAAGCCTATGATGGGTTCTATAAATGGCCGCAGCCAGATGCAGATTATCCCTAGTGAAATATGGCGGCTTAACTAACATAACCTAACTTAATCTAATAAATTTTAAAAGCACGTTTTAATAAAACTATAACTAATGTGGAGAATTTTTAGGTTAAGTTTGTTTGCGTTTATTGACAGAAGAGCTGCATAGGCCAAACTGCTCCAAATTTTATACGGGATGTTTCTTAACACCCTTACTAAAATTTTGTGGGACTATCGGAAATAGGGGCACAAGGATTCAACTTTGAAATCTCCAATGGAAACAAATGCCGATTTTGAGATAATTGAACAGAACTGTTAAAAACAAAAAACTTTTGTTTTGAAATTTTTTTAATATCACTTACGGATTGTGAGATATCACAAAAAAGATGCTGCTGCATGTACTGCCGATTCGGTTATTCAAGCAATAATAAGAAGAAAAATCTGATGGAGGGGATCTGTGTACATTGCGGAACATTATTGAGACAGCAAAGAGCAGTATTATGTAAGATTAAGGTCAATTCTGGTACTCGATAGTAGCACTCGAACCGCAGGTGCGACAAGTCCTTCGCCATCACAGTTAGGCAGGGAGCCATATTCATGAACAAGGGTTTGTAGACTTATTTCAGTCATTTACGAGCGCCCTGGATTTACAGTGCCCTCTATCAGATTCTTCTTATTATTATTGCTGGAATATCCCAATTGGAGGTACAGGCGGCGACATCTTTTTTGTGATCTGTAATCTATTTCACAATTCTAAGTGATATTAAAAAACTTTCAAAACAAAAGTTGTTTTTCTCACAATTCTATCCAATTATATCAAAAATCGGCATTACTTTCCATTGGAGATTTCAAAGTTGACTCTTTGTGCTCCTATTTCCGATCGGCCCACAAAACTTTTATCATGCCAATTCGGTTTTTCGGTTATACTTTGTTAATCATCATTTTCCTTACTTCCTATCTCATCGCCTTTTCGAAAAAACGTGTGGTAGGAAGAAACACCGGGTATAAAATTTGAAATAAAAGTAACAAAGACTGAGCCTAACACGTGAAATCTAAATAGGAACGTTTTTTGCATAGTACAGTTCAACTACTATAGTTTTATACTTATTTTCTTCGTTTTATTTCATTGTAATAATTTATAAATAAAATTTTAGTGAAGTCAGGTATATATGATACCAAACGTGCAATTTTAACAAGAATATTTGTATTTGAATTTGTATACAATTTCAATTGAATAAAGTTTACAAAATTAAGAGAAATTATATAAAACAGATTAAATTTCTAATAAAAGAAAATTATTTTAAATATATAAAATTTACGTACTTATTCCGGTAACAGTCATACTAGTATTGAGGAAGAGAAGAACAGAGAAAATTAAAAATACAATTTTCATAACCAACTCTAAATATCTACTGATGTCGAATGCCTACGGAAGCAAACTGTTGTTATAGCGATGGAAAAGTACTTAATAGTGATATTGATTTATTTTTTATATACATCGTGAAAGTACTAATCTCAGATAATTTAAATATCTGAATTTTTATAATTTTATTACTTTTTTATTTTTCTTTCTACTGTTAAACAGTAGAAAGAAAAATATAAAAGGAATTAACTATCAGAGGAATTAATTAAATATCAGAGAAATAATTATAGTATGTTTAACAGTATATACATAATGTTACTAAAATTATTTCTTTGATACTTAATTATATTTTAATGAACGATAAAAAGAAACTTTCGAGATTGTTGTTACATTCATTATTTAGAACGATGATAAGATTAAAGAAAGACGGATACAGAATTTGTTAATATTAAAATTCGCAGGAAAGAATATTTTAAATTAATTATTAAAATAGAACACGTTGTGATAGAAAAATTAATGTTCCTTGTTTTTTTCTACTAAGTGTTTTTATTAAAATCAGAAAATTTTACAGAAATAAAAGATATGAAATTCTATAATTATATATAGCACCCAATTGTTCACCATCACCACTATATGAACGTCGTCGTTTTCATATAGCACCACATTATTCAATCCATCATTTGGTATTAAAATTATTTCATCGGCTTCATCTGTTAATTTTTAATCTTTAAAAGAAGTAAAGGAAAATATTAATTATCATATGTACAGGAAGATAGAAAGGAATACTTCATTTGAGATAGAGAGATCTCAAAAGTATTCTGATTGTGACCTCATTTCGGATAATTATGAATAAATTGCATTAAATGTAATCGTATTATGGAAAAATTGTAGTTCTAGAAGTAGAAGCAAAAGCGAATGGCATCAAATACACATAACAATTGATATAAAAATTATATCAATTGTTATGTGTAATACAAATACATTAGACAAAACAATTAGAATATTGTTATATTTAATGTATTTGTATTTATATGTATTTTTACAACTATGGTATATTAATACGCTGCAGGTTATATATTACAATATAGATGAATACATTAATATCAGTGTTTTTATAGCTTACATAAATTGTTTTATTTCTTATATTTGCATAAAATTCTGAGAGAACTATTTATCCCATAAAAACATATAATATGTAAATACAGCCAAGTACAGTATTACCGAAACAGGATATTTGTGAAAATTTAAATGCGGTTATTTTTTTGATATTATCATCAAGAGACAAGGCAGTGACTCTAAGCCAAATACAATTGTTACTGACTGACTATTATTACCTGAGTCTTTACAGCCAAAATTCAACTCGCTGTAACTTTGGTCCTAAGATAATTATTATTAATCTGACAATTCCATATAAGAAAAGTATTCAATAGGACATATATTGCTAAATTTGAAGTTTCATATCCAATTAATAATAGAATTAGAGCGGTTTAAAAATTGCAAAAACCGGCAAAAAAAAGCGTGATTTTTCTTCTTCTCCTTCTCCTCCTATACAGACACCTCTACAGGTCGAATCGTTTAACCGATATAGATGAAATTTGGAATATAGGTGTTTCTTAGTTTACTTGAAATCCCAAGAAAATTTGAGCACAATCGGATCAAAACAAAGAGGGGAAAGGGGGATCTGATTTCCCATAAATGCCTTTACATATCGCATCACTTAACTCATTTTAACCAAATTCAGAATATAGGCATAGCGTAGTTCATTTAAAATCATCGAAATTTTTGGCCCAATTAGGCTAAAATTAAAAGGTGTAGAAGGCGATGATTTTCTTCTCTAGAAATGTCTGTATAGGTCACATCATTTGACCGATTTCGAAGAAATCTGGGATGTAAATGTAATTTATATTAATTAAGCCTTTCTAATGAAGTGCAGCCCAATAGAACCAAAATGAATAAAGTAGGAAGTTTATTTATCACTAATTCTTTTACTTCTCGTCTTGTTCAACCGATATCGATGAAATTGGGAAGTAGGTATTCCTTAGATTATTTGAGATCCTCTAAAAGTTAAAGCAAAATTGGGCTAAAATAAAGATGGCAAATGCGGTTTTCCATAGATTTTTTCTATATATTACATTGTTTAACCACTTCTCCCCAAATTTGGAATATAGGCATTACCTAGCTTAATTAAAACCTTTTGGGAATTTTAATCCAATTGGGCTAAATTTAAAAGGTTTAGAAGATGATGATCCTCTTCTGCAGAAATGATGTCTCTATTATATCCTATCGTTTACACAATTTTGAAAGAAAAACTAATTGTAAATGTTATTTATGTTAATTAAGCTTTTGTGAAAAATACAGTCCAATAGGGCTAAAAAGAATAAAGTAGTGTACTTTTATCACGAACTCTTTTATAGTCATATCAGTCAACCGATTTCGACCAAATTTCATATCATCTAAAAAATAAATGATATCCCATCAAAAACATCTCATATGTAAAAATATAAGCCAAGTACAGTATTGCAGAAACAGGATATTTGTGAAAATTTAGATACGGTTGTTTGGTTGATGTTATCATATTATTTTCTTAAATCGTCAAACAAGTAGTTTATCTAAATTTGTTTCAATATAGATGCAACTTGTTTCACGATTTAACAAACTAATAAGATACATCAACCAAAATAACAAGCATGTAAATTTTCACAAATATCCTGTTTCGGCAATACTGTACCTAGCTAATTTTTTACATATGAGATGTTTTTGATGGGATATCATTCCTTTTTTAGATGATGGCAGTTATTTAATTAGAAGGACATTTATATCGAGTTGAATTATTATGGCATTAGAGCATCTCAAGTAATTTAAGGAATACCTACTTCCCAAATTTCATCGATATCGGTTGAAGGAGACGAGAAATAATAGAGTTAGTGATAAACAGGCTTCCTACTTTATTCACTTTGGTCCTATTGGGCTGCACTTCTTTACAAAGGTTTAATTAACATAAATCACATTTACATCCCCGATTTCTTCGAAATCGGTCAAACGATGTGATCTAGAAAGATATTTCTAGAGAAGAAAATCATCGTCTTCTACACCTTTTAATTTTAGGCCAATTGGGCCAAAAATTTCGATGATTTTAAATGAACTACGCTATGCCTATATTCTGAATTTGGTCAAAATCGATTAAGCAATGCGTATGCAAAGGCATTTATGGAAATCGAATCCCCTTTACCCCTTTATTTTAACCCGATTGTGCTGACATTTTCCGGGGCCCTCAGGTAAACTAAGTAATACTTACCTACGAAATTTCATCAATATCGGTTTTTAGATGCGACCTGTAGAGGTGTCTGCATAGGAGGAGAAGAAGGAGAAGAAAAATGACGCGTTTTTTGTCGGTTTTTGCAATTTTAAACCGCTCTAATTCTATTATTAATTAGATATGAAACTTCAAATTTAGCAATATATGTCCTATGGAATACCTTTCTCAAATATAATTGTTAGATTAATAATATTTATCTTAGGACCAAAGTTACAGCGAATTGAATTTTGGCTGTAATGAATTCGGACTCAGTCAGTGACTATTGTACTTGGTTTAGACTTTAGAGTCACTGCCGTGCCTCTTGATATATGCAAACTTATTCAAACTGGAGAGAAGAGTAGAAAAAATGTCTTTGATATTTGTTATAGTTTTATAAAACTATAAAGTGAAAATATTCTATGTAAGAAAGCAAGCTTGAATATAGGCAACGAGTAAGAATGTAGCTAATGAATAAAGTTTACACTCAAGTGTTTTCCCGAACATTTTGCTTTCTTGAGATTCGAAAATTTCCGAAATAATAAGTAATAATTAATTAATTAATTATTTATAAATTTAAATCTATTTCAGATGCAGTGGAATGCAGGAAGTAGGAAATGACGCAACAGATACATTTATGTATACAACAATAAGCAATTGGTTGTGATATTCGAAGAACAGTGTAAGTAAAAAGAACATATCATAAATTTAAATTTTTCATTATAATAAATATTTAATGTTAACCCCATAAAAATTATATGTATGCAAATACATAGACACAAATAAATACTACCAAACGTTGATATTACTTTCCTACCAAAATCACAAAAGTTAGGTAAATATTCGTTAAACCAAGCAGTTTACCCATGTATTTGTTATGAAAAAAGTCATTTTTTCCCAACCGCTACTAATATACTCGATTTTCATTTTCTATTTTACGTTTTTTTCTTACTCATTTCACAAATGCAACAAACTCATAATAAAATAAAAATAAGATTAAATTACAGTAAACAGTAAAATTAAATTAAAACACAATCTCACAACAACGGTCACACTATCAGTAAAATGGTGAGTGTTAGAAACCAAAAAATAACTATCAAGAGGCACGGCAGTGACTAAGCCAAGTACAGTAGTCACTGACTGACTATTATTACCGGAGTCATTACAGACAAAATTCAACTCGCTGTAACTTTGGTCCTAAGTTAAATATTACTAATCTGACAATTACATTTGAGAAAAGTATTCAATAGGACATAGGTTGCTAAATTTGAAGTGTCATATCCAATTAATAATAGAGTAGAGCAGTTTAAAAACTGCAAAAATCGACAAAAAAGCGTCATTTAGACACCGCATCGTTTAACCGATATCGATGAAATTTGGAATATAGGTGTTTCTTTGTTTACTTGAGGTCCCCTGAAAATTTTAGCACAATCGGGTCAAAACAAAAGGGGGATCTGATTTCCGTAAATGCCTTTACATATCCCATTGCTTAACCATTTTGATCAATTCAGAATATAGGTATGGCATAAATCATCTAAAAATTTTGGCCCAATTGGGCTAAAATTAAAAGGTGTAAGAAGACAATGTTTTCTTCTCTAGAAATGTCTCTATAGGTCACATCGTTTGACCGATTTCGAAGAAACCTGGGATATAAATGTGATTTATGTTAATTAAGCCTTTCTAAAGAATGCAGCCCCAATAGGACCAAAATGAATAAAGTAGGAAGCCTATTTATCACTAACTCTGTTATTTCTCGTCTCGTTCAACCTATATCGATGAAATTTTGGATGTAGGTATTCTTTAGATTACTTTAGATCCTCTAATGCCACAATAATTCAACTCGATATAGATGTCCTTCTAATTAAATAATTATCTTCATCTAAAAATAAATGTAAATACCATCAAAAACATCACCATATGTAAAAAATGCCAAGTACAGTATTACCGAAACAGGATATTTATGAAAATTTAGATGCGGTTATTTTGGTTTATGTTATCAAATTATTTTTTTAAATGTCAAACAAGTTGCATCTAAATTGCAACAAATTTAGATGCAACTACTTGTTTGACGAATTTCAAAAATTAATATGATAACATCAACCAAAATAACCGCATCTAAATTTTCACAAATATTCTGTTTCGGTAATACTGTACTTGGCTTATTTTTTACATATGAGATGTTTTTGATGGGATAATTCAATTTTAGGATTTTTTTTATTAATCTCTCAAAAAAAGTAATAAATAAAAGTGAAAAATATTAAAAAGTAATATTATATCACAAATTGTGAAAGCCTCGCGGGCCGCATGAGGCCCGGGGGCCGCCTTTTGGACAGCCATGCTCTAGATAAAGCTTACCATGTATAATTTTTACTATTCCATTATGATTAGATTATTGCTGTTTTTGCATTAAAAATAATTTGAACAGAATGAAAAAAAATTAAGATATACAAGTGTATAAATTGTACATAGTATTATATTTTATTTTCCTCTCAAAAGCCTTCCCTTAAAAATTTTGCTGAATCATATAATTCACCCTACTAATTTTCATTTTACTTGGTAACTTAGGCCAAACTAAAACAACCATCCTCAAACATAAAACGTTCATGTGCATGACACTGTAATGATTGCCGATCTTTATTATTTTGAAAATAATTAAAATATAGTACAATACAATATAATAACACGAAGTCATTATAATATATTGCAATTTATTTATCAACATAACATTAAAACATAATACAATTTTGCATATATAATCAGTCAAATATTATAATTTCATAACAGTAAACAGTACGTAAAAATTCATGCATTTGTAGATATTATAATACACTAAAAAGTTAAATGTTTTATTTTACTGTATACAAATAGCTTGTTATATTATACAGTGGTTCTCAACGTTCAGGAACACATTTTAATATTTTAAAATTTGGCGGCATACTTAAATATTTTAAATAATAATTTAGATTTAACAATGAATTTTTATTGACAGATTGTTATATTTATTTTTATTTATTAAAATTCTTATTTATTACATTATTTATTACAGACATACTCTTTTGTCTTTTTAGAGAAATATAATTTTAACTTAATTTTTATTCCTTAATTTTTAAATTTTGAATAACGATAAAAAATTTTGGCTGTCGCAGAAATTCGAGGGTTAGATTTTTTTTAACGATACCCTATTTATAGGAATCGGTATAGTGGTTTGATTGCAAAAGGGATATCAGTCAACTACGTTTCACTATTAATATATATGATTTATACAATTACACACATACAATTCTTATACATACATTTATACAATTCATTCTTAAGTTTTCGCGGCACACTTCGTCAAAAATTTGGCGGCACACTAGTGTGCCGCGGCACAGTGGTTGAGAACCACTGAATTTTAAGATAACAAATTTCTCTAGAACAGTTTTCGAATTTCTAAAGTGTTTTAGTTAAATGTTGTATTTAATCAAAATTCTTTAGAATTGATTTAATTCGTCTCTATGAGAATGCGAAATGTTTCACATCTCCGTAGATAGAGAAGTTTATAGTAATGATTTATATTGTTACGTGATTTGAGATAATGAAAACAAAATCAAAGCTCTGTTCGAATATAAACAGCCAGTTAAAAATGTTAGTACTAATAAAACATTTCTGATTGAAATCATATTTTATGTTTGTGTCAAATACAGTAAGACCCGGTTTAACGCTGTTTCGATATAACTCGCTTTTTTCGAATTTTATATTTTTATTGATTCACATTGGCGTGGTTTTTCAAACCGTTATTCTTACGTAAATCCTAAATCGCAAGAATTCGTTGCATTGATATTGCTATGCTGTCTCCCAGTGGGTTTGATATCAATGCATACAGTACATATGAAAGTCAGCTGCGGTCGCAGAGTTCATATTAGCGCAGTACATACGAAAGTCTGCTGCGGTCAGAATTCATATATATGAACAGTCATCAATATTATTTTACAGTAATAAAAATAACAATTATCCCATTTTAATTTTAAGCTGAATGCTGACTATTTAAACTATAGTTCCTTGAAGTTAGAACGTTATTCTTCCATCAATATTTTTTTCATTGTTTATAGCTGACTGCAATCTGATTACTGCTTTTTGTTCTTAAAACCAATTTTTTCATTGTTTATAGTTTACTATAATCTGATTACTGCTTTTTGTTTTTAAAACTTTTTTTCTAATTTTAAGAATTTTTTCATGAATGATTTATGAATACAAATCGATATTACAATAAAAATTTTTTCGTGAATGATTTATGAATACAAATCGATATTAGCAATAAAAACTTTACTTGAATATTTTTGATTTTCATGAATGATCTATGAATACAAATCGATATTAGCAATAAAAAATGTCTATAATTAAATGTAATACAATAGTAATAATACATGCTACAAAATAAAATTTAAAAAATGTTATGTATAGAATATATATATATTTATTCGCTCTCCTATTTCACCGATCATTCTTTACGTGTTAAAATTACCTCGTTTAACGCTGTTTCATTTAACGCTTTTTTCTTTGGAACGTATCCCCCACGTTAAACGGGGTCTTACTGTATTGTTCTATTAGAATTTAAACTCATATTAAAAGCTCTACAGCAGCGTTTCTCAAACTTTTTTTATGACTGAACACTTTGCAAATCCTGAAATTTTTATGGAACACGTTGGTTATTTTGTAGTATAAGTAGATATTAATAAATAAATTAGGCAAGTAAGTGTAAGAGTTAAGAAAACAAAACAAACATTTATCATCAAATTATAATTATGTAAAATAAACTAGCGATTTCAGTTTCAACTTGCACAGCATTTAAAATCATATGATGGCTTATAATAATTTTCATAATTTTTTGCGGAATACTTATTGATCTTCCACGGAACATAATTTGGGAAACGCTGCTCTACAGCAGTGCTTCTCAAAGTGTGGATCGCGACCCCATATGGGTCGCGTGCCTAAATTTCGGGGTCGGAGAAATTAGCGCAAATGTTTTAATTCGTATTCCTAGTTTATATACCTCTATACCCAGGGTCGTGAAAATATTTGATCGGGTAAAAGGGGTCGCCAAATGTAAAAGTTTGAGAAGCGCTGCTCTACAGCATTCAGTTTGCTTTTCTTTGTTTCTGTTTTTCACCGAGTTTGTTAAAAATATTTGATTAGTCTTTTTTGATAGCCAATAATTATACATTATATTAAAATTTGATCTATTAAATATGGATAATAAAGGATCTTTCCATATATTTTTTCGTATAAATTCTATAAAACAAGTTTATTCAAATTCAATTTTTTTGTATAAACATTTTGTAAAAAATTAAAACAAAAGTTTATTCAATTTTATGTACAGTGGACTCGTATTTTTATGAATCTCCAATTTACGAACTACACGTTTTTATGAACTATTTAGTTGGTCCCAAAAAGTCCCTAATCTTAATTAATGCCATTCCCATTTACGAATTTTTTGGAGGTCCGTCCGTTCATAAAATCGAGTGTCTCCTATGTTTTTAATGTATTTTTCGAAGTAAAGTGAGATTTATAAAATCGCCAAATTAAGTTTACTATTTGCATATCCAGTATTATAATCGTGTAAACTAAATGATTATAGATCATTATTTTAATGATATAATTTTTAAATTGAATTTTAATGATTTCAAAACAGTGGACATAAGCGAAAACTGCTTATTTGTTATTAAAATGAAATGTTAATAAAATTGTTTTATCGTCTGATAAAGAAATTTTTATTAATTTTGATTCGTTAACTTTAAAGTATGGGAAAATACGCTTTAAAATATTTTAATTGGACTAAATCATAATAAGAGAAAATTCTTCTATTATTATAATATGATACACAATATTTATTTATAATTATTTTAAAATTTACTCTCGAGGAATATTAGACTCATATGTGAATTATATTCGAATCTGAAAGAGAACATCCTGTCACAGTATAGTAATAATCTCTATCATCGGATATAAGATAACAATACAGTTCGCCCAAAACGGGAAGTTCACTGTACCTTTAAACAGTTGAAAATGATATATTTAGCAATTTTTAAAAAATGTTGAAATAATTTCTATTTTTAATATAAATTAAATTAATTTCATCCAGATTACAATATATAGTGAAAATAGATTTTAGATACCGAAATATAAGAAACGCTTAACATATCAGGGATCCCCAAAGCGGTCAATAACGATCCCTAAGAGTCGATAATAGAATCTAAGAAGTCGATAAACATTAAAGAGTTCAGTGGAGGTTGATTAAATGCTTTCGCTCATATTCACACATTTCAGATTATTTATAGAATTAGTGAAGCTTTTCTTATTAACATGCAAAAATATAAAATATCGTATCTATAGCTTACATTGGGGAAATTTATCAGGGGTCTTACTGTATTGTTCTATTAGAATTTAAACTCATATTAAAAGCTCTACAGCAGCGTTTCTCAAACTTTTTTTATGACTGAACACTTTGCAAATCCTGAAATTTTTATGGAACACGTTGGTTATTTTGTAGTATAAGTAGATATTAATAAATAAATTAGGCAAGTAAGTGTAAGAGTTAAGAAAACAAAACAAACATTTATCATCAAATTATAATTATGTAAAATAAACTAGCGATTTCAGTTTCAACTTGCACAGCATTTAAAATCATATGATGGCTTATAATAATTTTCATAATTTTTTGCGGAATACTTATTGATCTTCCACGGAACATAATTTGGGAAACGCTGCTCTACAGCAGTGCTTCTCAAAGTGTGGATCGCGACCCCATATGGGTCGCGTGCCTAAATTTCGGGGTCGGAGAAATTTTAGCAAATGTTTTAATTCGTATTCCTAGTTTATATACCTCTATACCCAGGGTCGTGAAAATATTTGATCGGGTAAAAGGGGTCGCCAAATGTAAAAGTTTGAGAAGCGCTGCTCTACAGCATTCAGTTTGCTTTTCTTTGTTTCTGTTTTTCACCGAGTTTGTTAAAAATATTTGATTAGTCTTTTTTGATAGCCAATAATTATACATTATATTAAAATTTGATCTATTAAATATGGATAATAAAGGATCTTTCCATATATTTTTTCGTATAAATTCTATAAAACAAGTTTATTCAAATTCAATTTTTTTGTATAAACATTTTGTAAAAAATTAAAACAAAAGTTTATTCAATTTTATGTACAGTGGACTCGTATTTTTATGAATCTCCAATTTACGAACTACACGTTTTTATGAACTATTTAGTTGGTCCCAAAAAGTCCCTAATCTTAATTAATGCCATTCCCATTTACGAATTTTTTGGAGGTCCGTCCGTTCATAAAATCGAGTGTCTCCTATGTTTTTAATGTATTTTTCGAAGTAAAGTGAGATTTATAAAATCGCCAAATTAAGTTTACTATTTGCATATCCAGTATTATAATCGTGTAAACTAAATGATTATAGATCATTATTTTAATGATATAATTTTTAAATTGAATTTTAATGATTTCAAAACAGTGGACATAAGCGAAAACTGCTTATTTGTTATTAAAATGAAATGTTAATAAAATTGTTTTATCGTCTGATAAAGAAATTTTTATTAATTTTGATTCGTTAACTTTAAAGTATGGGAAAATACGCTTTAAAATATTTTAATTGGACTAAATCATAATAAGAGAAAATTCTTCTATTATTATAATATGATACACAATATTTATTTATAATTATTTTAAAATTTACTCTCGAGGAATATTAGACTCATATGTGAATTATATTCGAATCTGAAAGAGAACATCCTGTCACAGTATAGTAATAATCTCTATCATCGGATATAAGATAACAATACAGTTCGCCCAAAACGGGAAGTTCACTGTACCTTTAAACAGTTGAAAATGATATATTTAGCAATTTTTAAAAAATGTTGAAATAATTTCTATTTTTAATATAAATTAAATTAATTTCATCCAGATTACAATATATAGTGAAAATAGATTTTAGATACCGAAATATAAGAAACGCTTAACATATCAGGGATCCCCAAAGCGGTCAATAACGATCCCTAAGAGTCGATAATAGAATCTAAGAAGTCGATAAACATTAAAGAGTTCAGTGGAGGTTGATTAAATGCTTTCGCTCATATTCACACATTTCAGATTATTTATAGAATTAGTGAAGCTTT
>AYEL01091999.1:0-22238 GCA_000484575.1 Olivierus martensii | reverse complement strand
TAGAAAATTATATTTCTTAATTATAATTTAAAATTTACTTTTATTTATTTGTTAGGTTGAATTAGAAGATTCTGTATATAACAGGTTATCTCAACTTTTGGATTTTGTAGAAAATAATCCTCCAGCATGGAAATCAAAACCATTGAATGGTGATGAAGAAAGAGTTCTTAATAAAATCAGTGATTTAATTAAGGTAACAGTATTTTTTTTATTTTTATTGGATAATCAATAGAACATGGAAAATACCTTCTTTACATATGCCTACTTAATATAATTTTGCTATAATGTAAAGACAATCCTCCCATTTCCTCCCACAATATATCTACGCTTAATGTATGAATATCACACTGAAAACCTAAACCAATAATGGCCAAAGTACTGGCAGGTATGCTATTTTGTGGCATGCAGAGTATTTTTTGCAGCACATCAACATTTCATCAAAAATAAATTGTAATTTTTTTACAACTTGAGGAGCATCAAAAAACATGGCAACAAACACACCAAGTGAAAAAAGTGCTTAATTTTGAAAATAATTTTTAAAAAAGTCTATTATTATTATAACTAAAAAAAATCACAATATGCTTTTAATAGTCAGCTAACATCTCAAAATTGTCTATTGGTGACAATTGACAATTGTCAGTAGTATAATGAGCCAAAATTTTCCATTCTATGAGTTATATTTTTTAATGAAAACAATTGAGAAGGAAAAATTATATAATTTTTTTCTTTTAAATTATGTGTAAAAAAATATGTAACTCATGGAGTGAAAAACTTTGGCTCACTATTATTTTTAAATAATTACATTATTATGAATAGTTATGTTCACTGTATTTATTAAAGTAATTTATCCTTTTTTATGAAATTATTCTCTTTTTATTATAAAAAGACAATAATAATTTCATTTACAATGAAGAATAAAAGAATCATATTGACATGATTATAAAGTGAATATTTTTGAATAATCTACAGAAAAAAGCATATTTATTCAAACTTCTAAAATCTCCTTTATAAAATTCTTTTATAGTTTGCAATATATTATTTTAATTCTATAACTAATTAAATAATGAATGTCTAATGTTAAATTTCATATTTTTTTTATTTCTTTTCCTGCAAAGTTTAATGCTGCTTTCCATCCTAAACAATAGAGTATTCCATTACCTGCAAAGTCACAATATTCAAAAATACCGATAACAATAAACTAATTTAAACCTAATGGTTTTAATGAGTCTGCAAATCCACAGTCCGGCCTGAGCTCAGATCTATTGCCTAAAATAAATCAATCAATCAGATCTATCACCCAACTAAACATCTACACGATAAAACAACCAACCTAAAAACTTATGATTATTAAAGTATCAAATAAGTGTTAGACCTAAATAGCGAAAAACGATGTTAGAAAATAATAAAAATAATTTATTTGACTCAAACACTTACAAAAAGTGTAACCAAAGCTTTATTTAAGCAATAATAAAGCACAAAACAAGTTATCAGTAAAACTTGTTTAATCAAAATTCAAGAATCCAAATATTCAAACAATAATAAATATAACTTTAAATACTAATTAATTCTAATACCTCCACGCTTCGATACAAACTTAATCAATTGTCAATCCTATGAGAAATTCAAGATGGAAAATTTGAAAAGTGAGTTAACTCTTAAACTAAAACATAATACATTAAATAATAATGAAAATAAAATGTACTCGGAGGAACAACTGCTTATCTTGAATGCATAAAAAACAAATAAAACTAGCACTTTTTGCAGTAAGGTAAACTTTATTTTCTCTAGTTCACAAACGTTTTCGGTCTTTCGACCATCATCAGGCGAAGATTCTAAGTACAACGGAATAGAAGGAATACAAGAGTTGCTATGGCAACCTTTGTTCTTAGAACAGATGCGTTCAAAATTATTGGTTTAAAATTGACTTAAAAATTGGAACAGTTTTTAAAAACAATAGAAATTTTCTTTAAAACAACTGAGGTTACGTATGCACAAAAATATATAAATACAAATATAAATAAAGTAAAATACAGTAAATAAGCGTATAAAAGACAGTTTTTTGGATGTCAGATATTTCTTAATTAAGTATTACACCGCCAAGTTGCTAAAATCAAGTTTTTGCTGGTACAATTAATTTGCTGCCCGTTCTAGTGTTTTGGCTAAGGCAAACTTCCACGCTTGGGATGGTTCCCAAACCATCCTATCATTTATTAAATTTTCACTCTCCTTCCTGCGTAGTATTTCTAGGGACTCCGTAATGGTTGGTAGTGTGTGCTGCGGAACAGGTTTGACTACCTTCGTCTGGTCCCACAACGTTTGTGAACTAGAGAAAATAAAGTTTACCTTACTGCAAAAAGTGCTAGTTTTATTTGTTTTTTTACGCATCAAAGATAAGCAGTTGTTCCTCCGAATACATTTTATTTGTTCTTTTTTCCTTTTTTTCTCTTCTTTTTCTTGTTTGTTTTTGGTTTTGTGCCCTTTGGCACTTTGTTCTGCACTCTTGCTTTGGCTGCTGCTTTGGTTCTATTTGATTTTGGCTCTTGCCTGGGTTTTTGTTTCTGTTTTCTTTTCCTCTTTGGTTCCAGTTCTCTGCTTAGTTTGTTTTCCGTTTGGGTTTTGACTCTTGCCTGGGGGCTTGAGTCTGTTTCTTCTTCCCCTGGCTGGGGTTCTCGTTTTTGGACGTTCTTTGTTTTCCTTGATTCTGGTTTGCTTGCCCAATTTTACATAAGTGCAATAAAGTTTTTGCACACACAATAAACATTCTTTAAAATTATAAACCCATTTCTGGGTGTAGTAAACACTTTTAAAACTCACCTATGGGGCTCCTTGGTGCTCTCCTCAGAGTGGAAAGGGGCCCAACTATTGCTTTGACTTTTCCAAAAAAAAAAAAAAAAAAAAAATCCAAAGTCCAGCCTGGTTCAGGTCTTTTTACTATTTCTGAAAATAAATAAATTCCTGAAATAAATATCTAACAACTATATCTATTGCCTACATGCTAAAACAAAACAAATAACTGAAAAACAAGAAATCACAACAAGCACTTGAACCAGGATAAAAACTAATTATTATTAGATATATATAATATGCACTACATATACTAATAATACAATTTGTATTATTAGTATATGTAGTGCATATTATATATATCTAATAATGAATTAGTTTTTATCCTGCTTCAAGTGCTTGTTGGGATTTCTTGTGTTAGTAGAAGCAGCAGAACTCAGTTGTTTATAGTTAACTGAAAAACTTCCGGTTATTAGAAGTATCAAACAAATGTAAGCAATAAATAATGAAAAAAATGTTAGAAACTAATACTAATAAATTGAATAAATTCCCAAAACAAGTAAAGTTAAATAATAATAAAATAATTTATTAATAATAAAAAATAATAAATTAATTTATTAACAATTGTTATCAAACACTTAAAAAATGTTAAACAAAGCTTTATTTAAACAATAATAAAGCACAAAACAAGTTAGCAATAAAACATAAATCCAAAACAATGCTAAATATAGCTTTAAATAATAATTAAATCTACTACCTCCATTTTCCAATACAATCTCAAGCAATTGTTGATCTTACAAGAAAGTCAGAAGTCACAAATCAGCTCAATGCAATACAACATATCTGTGGGTGTCATTTGACAATGCACATTTTTATATTAGTGACTGTCATAGTCCTAAGCTTATCTCATTTACATAAAAGTTATGCAACAAGTTCAAGTTTCTTAGTTTACAGAATAATCAATTCATGTCATTTTCTTTACAATTAATTATATACTGAATGTAAAACATTGATACAAGATCATTCTTTTATCCTCACATCAGATCAGTGGAAATGATATCATCTACTCCTGCATTATCATCATTAGATAATTAGTTTCTCAAAGATTTGCACTGCTTATTCTAACATAACTAATTACAATTGCTAATTGGCTAGTTGTAATTAGTTTGGGAGATTAGTTATTAAAATATTTATTAAAATTATTTATTTCATATGCAGATACAAATGAATGCAATATTGAAGGAACATGTGATCAATTATGTGAAAATGTACAAGGTAAACCTAACTGTAGCTGTGTGACTGGATATAATTTAAAAAAAGGAAAATATTGTATAGCAATTAATGGTGAGTAATTTATTTTAATTATATATTAAATAATGAATTATATTTAATTTTAGCTAAAAATTATAAAATATTGAAAAATGTAAAACAATAATTATTTATTTAATGATAATTTCAACCTGACTTATCGTTAATATGAATTTAAATAAAGAAATAATAGACCATATAGAATTTGTATTCTCCAATGTTTATTATAGAACAGTGCTTCTCAAAGTGTGGGTTGCAACCCCATATGGGGTTGCGTAACAAAATTTGGGGTTGCAGAAATTTTAGCAAATGTTTTAATTCGTATTCCTAGTTTATATATCTATATACCCAGGATCATGATAATATTTTCTCAGGTAAAAGGGATCACCAAGTGGAAAAGTTTTTGAGAAGCGCTGTTATAGAATATAAAGTGTTTTGATTTATAAATACAGATAGCTTTGAGAAATTTGTTATCTGAAACATTTACAAATCAGATATTTCCCATATGAATAAGGATTAACTTGTTGTGGTCCACAATATGTTTCAATATAAACTTAATTAATATGCAAAAAATTTATATTGTGAAATATCACTTAATTTTCATCAAAATCTTTCAACCGTAAAAATTTTATAGTTTATTACATTTTTTGTTCTTTTCTATTGCTGTGAAAATTTTTTCAAATTTTATTTTCTTTATAACTTTTTGTTCCTTATATGAGATTGAAGAGAGAGCAAATTTTTTTTTGTATGAAATCTTGACCATCCAATGAGATATTTGTTATTTTTGAATAGTTGCAAGTATTCTAAATAAATATAAGCTATGAATAAAGAAAATTGGACAACATTTTTTTATCAATAATTTTTTTAAATAAAGTATTATGCAAATTTTCATTAATTAGTTGTATAATTAGTTGAAAAGTAACATAATTTTATTGAAATATTGTCATTTTTATAAATAAAATATATTTATTGGTATGTTTTTACTTCATATCAATAATTTTTATTTTAATTTTTTATAATGCCATGCTCCCTTTAAATAGCCTGAGAGTATTTATGCTCGGATTTTCTCGTATTTTACTTAATTATAAGTAAAAATAAAGCAATAAATGAACAAATAAAAAACAATATTGTTTATATTAATAGAATTAACCAATATTATTGTATTATTGGTGACATTTTTCAGTTTTTACAAATTTTAGAGCTCATCATATGAAAATTTCACTTTTCACTTAAAATTTCAAAAATAAATTTATCTCTTGCCAAAACTGAAATAAGATTAATAAAATAAAATAAAGCATAATCTATAAGGTTAGATAAAAAAAAATAACCAAAATTCTACTAATACTATCCATTCAAATTATCTATCATAAAAATGTAATATAAAAAAAATTTTGGCAATCAAAAAATATAGGAATCATCATTGGAGGCACATATTTTCAATCAACAAATGCAAAAAACCAATCTGCAATAACTTCACTGATTAAATCAGAATTGAATTTTTTAACCTTTTTTTATTGTTTGTTTGTTCCATTCTAGGATGTGTCTACATGTCAACAAACCTCAATGGGTTAAGGGATGCCTAATTGTTCTAACTCTCATTCAAAACTATTAGGATTATTAAGGGAATACCGTTTCCCTAAAATTGTTTGTTCTTTATTCCATATTTAATATTGAAATAGTTGATGAATTCCGTAAATTAATATTTAATATATCAATAGTCGTAGAAGTAATTTGATGAATATTGGTATGACATCAAGCTGCACTGAATTGAAGATTTTTTTAGTTTAATCTTAATTTAAAAAAACTTTAACTATAGAAAAATAATCAAAATTTTATTTTAATTATTAGATAATAGATTACGACTACTATAGCTGAAAATTTATTTCTGATATAGTAGGTCTCTGCTTATTCAGTTATATAGTTTCAGAGATACCAAATGCATAAATCTTTGTTTGGTATATAAATTATATAAATGCAAATATAAATGCAAATAAATTATTCAATAAACAATTTACTTTAAATTGGAAAAATATTACTTGAATATTGTTGCACTTAGTCAGTTTTTGATTTATGCAGAGATTTTTGGGACATATTAATTGCATAAGTCAGGAATCTACTATAATTAAATCTTTATTTATTCTGAATCATCCTGCAAGAGATGATATAAGAAATTTCACAATTTTAATTTTCATATTTATTTTGCATATTAATTAGGCTTAATTTCAAAACATCACTGGCATCCAAGAGGTTAAAATGCTATTAGTGAATTTAAAATTATGAAAGTATGAAAAAGTTATGAATTTATTAGTTAATTAAGTTTATAAAATTTTATATAAAAGTATAGATAACCACTCAAATACTGATGATTTTTTTCTTGTATTGTGAAGGAAATAATTAGATAAATTCAATTTTTAACATTATTAAAAATATCATTAAAGATAAAACTTGAATGTGACTTGAAAAACTTGAATTTATTATAAAATTTGATTTGATTTGAAAATTTCTGTCTACACACCTTTACTTTGATAATTTTTTTTAACATTCTACATCTCTAATTATTTCAAAATAGTAAACTAGTACAGATAAATAAGTATTTAATTTGTTTTAGAACTCTTAGTTTCTATTTATCCATTATATATATTATGCATTAGAATTGAGAAATTTCTGAATCAGATAACTATTAATTTTATCTCTTTGACATTGATCCCCTAAATCCAATATAATTTGTGTAATGTAAAAACATAAACTGAAATTAAAAATGTGAATAATCAAACCTAAATCTTTCCTTTATTTCTACTTATTTCCTATTATATTTATTTATTGGATATTTTATTTAATTAAAAATAAAGATACTTACACTACTAACTAAATCTTTAAAAATGGTAATAAGAAATGAAGTGATTTCATCTTCAAGAATGTGTATTATGATGTCATTCAATCTGAATAACATCATTGCAGAATTGCAATATGATGATAGAATTAAAGAATTGTCTCCTTTTGATGAAATTATAAAACTTATAACTATAATGTTAAATTATTATAATTATAAAGATGAATGACTTGATTGTTGATAATATTTTGTGAATACAAAAATTATAAATGATAGCTTTATGTAAATGATCTTGAGTATGAGCCTACCATGTAAATCCTACCTTGATAAAGTTTGTGATGGTGTAAATGAAAAACAACATTAGACTTAGTGATATTGTTGAATTGTCAATTGACCAGATAGGTAGTATCCTGTAGCATGAGAGGAAATTTAATAGTTTAATTAATTTTAAGATTTATTTGGTAATTGGATTATTGTTTAATAAATTTATTGCTGCTTTGGATCTTTGCTTGAGAATTAAACAAGTTGGTAAAATATGATTTGTTTAATTCTCAACAAGAGAATTAAACAAATCATAAATTGTTGTTTTAAATCAAAAGATTTAAGACAACAATAAACAACAATTTTATTAAATAATAAAACAATTTTATTAAATCCAGTTACAAAAAAATGTTAAAATTTAATTAAACTACTAAACTTTTTCTCATTCTATAAGAAAATATCTATCTGGTTGATTAACAATTCAACAATATTGCTATATGTTTTTTTTATCAAACTTCATCAAGTTAAATGTCTTCTTATAAGTGACTTATATGGGAAGCCTCCAGTCAAGCTCATTTACATAAAATTATCAGATAATTTTTATTGAAAAGAGAACATTCTTTAATTCAATTAAAAGATCCCAGTTTTGGCAGTGATGATATTCAGATTGAATGATGCCATGACACACATTCTCAAAGATGAAACAATTTGATTTCTTGCTGTTATTTTTAAAGCTTGAGTAGAGTGTATCTTTATCCTTAATTATATCAAATAGTCAATAAATTAATACAATAAGAAATAAGTAAAAATAAAGGAGAGAGATTTGAAATTCCATATTTATAAATGTTCATCAAATATAAAAAAATATCAATGCACACGCATTAAATGCGATAACTAAATTTATTCTAAAAAGAAATGTTTTGATCAATATTGGATCCTCTTCAACTTCTAATGGAATACAATTTAAAAATTTTAAAAACTCAAATCTTATAAACATTATTCTAGTTATTGTCACTATTTACATAAGTTTACAAATATTTTGGAGAGTAACAAAAATAAAAATAACTTATTTTAATAAATAAATATTGTAATTAAAGTATTAAACATGAGCACATTTATAAATATAGCAGTAATATCAATATTAATTATTCATAACATATAGGTAATCCTATAATTCCATACATTAGAGAATGACAAATTAATATAAATACCTTGACAGATGAAGCAAAAAAGAGAGACAAAGAATTCATCTTCAAAGAAGGTACAATGCATGGCTATAGTAATAATTTTATGCAGAAGATTTATGTAAAAATGATTCAAAATGTAAATGGGACAATAGCAGACATATCATATTGCAAATGATATACTCAGATCAACAAGAACAATGAAGATTATAGTATTGCTCTGTGAAAAGACAATAATTCCTATAAATCACTTAGAAAGATAGCCAAAAAAAATGGGAGTAACATAATCACTCAGAAGAAATAAGATCTTATTTTCTGCAGTTAGAAATGATAGAAAACCATATTTTAAATAACAAAAATTGGGAATTTATAAGGTTCCTATCTTTAGTAAGATTATAGGATATCAAGACAAATATATTGGTGTAACAACCAGAAATCTCTCACAAAGAATTAATGAATGTTAACAAGATATTATGGAGGCATCTTTGAATTCTCTAGGTAAGAGATTTTATGAATACAATCTGGACATAAATTGGGAAGGAGCCAAAGTTATAAGAACAGGTTTAATACAAAACAACAAGTCTCATATTTGTAAGAATCATTAATAATAGAAGAAAGGAGATTGCATACAAATATTATTAATGAATATGTTAGTATGTAATTTTCTAATGCATGAAATTATGGGATTACCTATATATTATGAACAATTATTATTGATATTACCATTATATTTATAAATATGTCTGTGTCCATGTTTGTTACTTTAACTATGATATTTATTTGTTATAAATAACTTATTTTTATTTTTGTTACTCTCTGAAATATTTGTAAATTTTTATGTAAATAATCATGAAATTACGAGAATTATGTTTTGTAAGATTCGAGTTTTAAAAATTTTTAAATTGTATTTCATTTGAAGCTGAAGATGATCCAATATTGATTGAAAATGTTTCTTTTTAAAATAAATTTAGTTATTGCATTTAGTGCTTGTGTATTGATATTTGTTATTAGATAAAAGCAGCGTTTAGATTGAGAACAAAACTGTTCATCATGTATTTATTACTATTAATATTCATATTTTTGATTTCATTGATAGTTGAAAAAGAACTCGTAAACCCAACAATTCATGAAACAAAAACTCATAACTGAGAATCACTTGAATTAAATTTAAATGAATTAAAAACCTCTCAATTAGAAATTTTGAATGCCAATATATTTCCTTTATACTAGTTTTATTTTTATATAGTTAGTTATTATATTATTAAAATTCAATTTCTTAAAATGTAGTTATTTAGATAAATAATATTTCTTTAAAGATCTTTCTTAAAGATTTTTGAATTTAAATTCAAAAAATAAATTTTTATTTTATAGAACCTAAAGATAGGCCTGCAACTTTACTTTTTGCTAATTCTATTGATATACAACATATATATTTTAATGGATCTTATGTTGAAGGAAGTTATTCTGCAGTTACTAAAGAAAGCCTTGCCATGGATTTCAATTATCAAAATGAAAGTTACTGTTGGGTTAGTTGGCTAATTTTTGACTTATTTTAAAATAATTTCTATAATGAATACTTTTGGAAACAAGTGTAGTGAAAGTACAGTTGTGCAAGAAAATAAATTGCCATCCTTACGCCGATTGGCTCAGTGTTGACGTCACGGAGTAAATCGTGATGTCAAGTCATATCAGGATCAATTTAATCGAAATAAATAATACAAACAGAATAAATTAAAGCTATTTAGTATATTAATATATTGTTATTGCCATAGGCAAATAATATGGTGTTTAAGAAATACGAGATCTGACACAAAAATTATTATTACTTGAAAGGTTATGTCCATCAATATCCTTGGTTATGTCACAATCTTTGTTGCTATAATTTGCATGTCATTTCTGACACGCACTGTATAATTTAATATTCACTTCGTTCTGCTGTTTTTAGCATCACTTATAAATTTTCTTAAAATAGTATTTTATTAATGAAAATAGTGTAACATAATTTATTGCTATTGGTTTAAATTTAAAGATATAGGTTTATCTCATTTAGATCATTGGTGTATCTAAAACAATTATTAACTACTATCAATTTGTGTAGATTGATCTGTACTCCAGCATAAAATATTTAGATATGAATCAACATCTCAACATGAAAAGAATGTTACCGAATGTTTCAGCTGTCACCATTGAGTTTCGAAAGTGATGAACTGAATATAATGTAGGATTTTACTTTTTTGTTGAATAAGAACAGCATGAAATAAATCAGATTCAAGGCTCATTTGAACAACAAAATCGTTATATATTAATCCAACAGAATTAAAAGATATTTATCATTGATTATTAATTTATTGTTTACAATTTTAAGCTTAGGACCAGAAAATGCAAGAACACATATTTATGTTTTTGAGCTATCTTTTTCTCTTTCAAGCTGAAGAGGAGAAAGAGGTCTTTCTTACTCCTCTATACTTATTTGTTTCATTGATCTCTCTTCTCTCTCTCTCTATTGAACAATGCATGAGTTTACAGTATTGAATTTATTGTGGAAACAAATAACTTGAAAAATCTTATATTGTTTAAAATATCTTCCAGAAATGGACCATAGTTCCATTTTTTACATTTGAACATGAAAAGATCCTGAAATGGCTACCCCAGAGAACTTCACCTTTTCACTTGGTTCTGAATTTTCGTTGTCTTTCCTCTTGTTTTTCTTGTTGATATGTTGTGCATTTATTTGTTAGAACTTGATGAAAAATATCAGTATTAAAGATCATCTATATATGAGACCTCTCTATTCTTAGACCTATCTTTATATTTGACACTTCTTTTTACTCATCTATAGTTCTATTTCAGTTTCTACGATATAGCAACTTGAATTATGTGGCTGTTAATAAACTTTGTTTTTGCATAAAAACACACTGAAAGCATCATTTATGTGATTGCAAACTGTATTAGCAATAAATACCAATTGTGCACGTTACGAAACAAATTATCTGCGAGTTGTCATACAACATTTCTCAAGTCAATATAGCTATTTAATAAATATAAAGTGTAGATTTTAATGAATTGAAGTCTGTATAATTAAGGAATTTCTATAATAAAAATAATTGTATTAGTGATGTGCTACAATAAGGGCCTGTTCACACTTCATTTTCTCTATTGTGATAAACTTCCTTCTTTTCAATTTTATATGTTGTTATCTTTTTAATATTATACTAGTATTTATTCCTTACATTTCATATGAAAATGTAAAAATTTAATTTATAGTGTATATCAAAATCTTAAATAGTATAAATAAAACAATCAAGTTATATATAATGAAGAAAATATTAAAATTTTTATTGTAACATGTTAATTTGAATAAATAAGAATTTAGTATGGCATATTGGATTAAATTACAAATGTATCAGAATATTATGAATACTTTGTATTTTATAAAAAAGAAGAATTCAATAAGAAGTCCAGTTCCCAGCAATATCAATTACTTTGTTTAGTCTGGATGGAATAGACTCAATTAAATTTTCAAACATATCTGATTGTCTTTGCATTTTCTTCCAAATTTGTTGTGCTTGAATTAAAACATTGTGAAAGAGAATCATCCCATTCCCATTCCTGTATTATTTTTCCCCCATACATTTTTTATTGGATTTAAATCTGCAGCTTTGGCCGGCCAAGATAAGCAATTTATTTCGGGATGCTGTTGAAACCACTGCTTTACAGTTCTGTTTGTATGAACGGGATAGTTGTCTTGAACAAATGAAAAAGAATGTCCTGGAGAATAAATAGCTGACACAGTTGGCAAGAGAACGGATTCTAATATACTTATATATTGGGATGAATTGAATTGGCCATCTATTTGAACTAGTTCTCCTGGACCATGTGAAGATATCCAACCCCACATATTTATGCTTTTATAATCAGATTTTCGTATATGAGCTATATTTCCAGATGAATAATGAGTTCCTGCTTGTCTATAACAAAGAAGTTCTCCATGAGAGTTGGATGCAAAAGTTTTTTTATCAGAAAATATCAGCTTTCCAAAACTTGTGCATGTAGGGTATATATTGTAATACAAATCCTAATTTGGCTTCTTTATGAATGTTCATTAAGTATTCTTTCATCGCAGGACGATGATGTTTTGAATCCAAATTATCTTAAACGTTTCCGTATTGTTTCAGATGAGCATTGTAAGCTGATGTTTAATTTTTTTCGTATTTGTCAGTGATTCGTTTGCGGCAGCATTTCTGATTGCTTTATCTTTCAAAGATGCCGTCTCTCGTGGCCTTCCACATCTTGATTTATTATACAAATCATGTTCTTCTTGCCATCTTTTTATCCAATTTGACACAGTTTTACGATGAATGTTCATCTGTTGACTTATAGATCTCGTTGATAATTACCTCAATTCCTATTATCCTTCCTCTCTCTGCAATGGAATCCAAATTCTCTTGATAAAATTTGCTTCTAGGCATTTTAAAGAAGTTATTCGAAAGTTTTATCACTTGACCTGAGTCGATAGTTATTCTTTTCTCACTGCTGTCTACAAAAAATCAAAATCATACTTACAGTAAGTTGTGCAGACAATGCTTATTTGCGTATGGTCATTCTGATGAGGATCTGATAACGTAATAACAAATTTACATAATTTGTTATTCAATATCATATAATTTGTATTATTTCTGGATAATTTTGTATTATAAATATAATGAAATTATTAAAAAATTTTCATTATAATTTTAATAAATAAATCAGTGATAATCCTTATTTACGTTTTATGGTTTATTTTAACATTTTATGGTGAATATATTACTAAATAAAAATGAACTCGATACAAAACAATATTTTAATAGGTTGTTTCTGTTAATAGCATCGAGTCTGTATTTGTTGTTTTGAATTAAAATAATATTTGATTTTATTAAGTGTTATAGAGGTGCATAATGAAAATTATCCTTCACTCATAATAAACTTTTAATAATTAATTAACTTTATAGATGCAATGGCTACAAAACTGTTTGTCTGTAAGATTAATTAGTTAATACAAGAACTTTGTAATTATTATAATATATAATTATGAGAATTATTTAATTACTTGTAACAAAAAATATTTCTTTATATATATATTATACATAAATTAGTGAATTCATTGTAACTTTTAGATTTTTGCAAACTCTCTTAAAAATTAAATGCTTTTGTTGTTATTCTTATATTTAAATCTTAAAATGTTTTTAATAGTAGAGCAAAATTTTTATTTCAAAATCTAAAAAATTTTTTATTGCACTTATTTGCATCAATGGGGCACGGACTTGCTGAGGAGTGCTTCACTTCCTACGAAAATGTATGAAAATGCTCGATAGCTGGTTTGACTCAAAAGAAGAACAGTTTTTTTGGCGTGGCATCCATGCATTACCAGAAAGATGGGGAAAAATGTATAACTAATAATGGGCAATACTTTGAATAAAATACTCTTAACCATTATCATACAATGAACCTGTACTTTTTACTAAAAATTCCGGTTTTGTATTTACACACCTGGTAGGTGGTCGGCTTATACAGTAAATGTTTGAGTAACACTAAATCATATTTTATGTTAATGTAGTCATTTATTTTAGTAGTACTATATAATGGGTAAAAATTTAAATTCACAATACAGTATAACCTGTATAAGACAACCGCCTCCCGTTCCAATCAAAACTGGTTGTTTATACAGATGGTCGGCTTATACAGGTTAATTATAATACAGTATGTTTAAATGAAACAAAATGATTAAACTTTAATAAAACAAAACGTATGTTTTTGTTACAATTTATAACACAGTTTATCATTTATTAAAAAAAAACTATTTTAATTAGTATGGAAAAAACTATCAATAGTGCTTTATCACATTCCACTTTTATTTTTTATAATTTTTATGGAACAGCAGTGCTTGATGTCGTTTAATTGAGAGAACAATTTTTTATTATTTTCTATTGTCGATGCCAGTTTAATTCTTTATTTTTTATAATTTCTACAACAAAGCAGTGTTCAATGTCATTTAATTGAGACAACAATTTTTTATTATTTTCTCTTGTTGATACCAGTTTAATTCTTGAACATGCTTCTTGCAGGGTGTCATTTGCTTAAGGTTGCAATTTCCGTTGTTCCTCTATTTAGTCAGAATTTCTTTTTGAGACAATATTTTGTACATCTATGTTTTCTCCATGTTAAATTTTTCTGCTAATGCTCATTTTTTTTTTTTTACATATTTTATGCCCCTTTCCAATCAGGAAGGTTACTAAGGAACGGGGCCAATTCCAATCACAGGCTGCACCCATACCCAAGGAGAGGGGCTGGATATTGAAGGACTGGGATCGCTGGGCTGGCTCAGCACTCCGAAAAAACTTTTTTCAGGAGTGCTAATGCTCGTTCAAAAAGACCTTTCTTATGCTACATTTCCATGGGACTGTTAATCACAGTTAACTCAACTGGTGTTGAAGTTGATCACAGTTATTTTTCTGCTAATGCTCATTCAGAAAGACCTTTCTTACTGTCTTAAATCGTTTTTATTTGCTGTTTTAAATTCAAGGCATTAACTTTCTGTTTAGCCGATGGTTTAGCCATGCAATGATAGCATAAAATGTATGTGATTACATTTGATTAATGCGCTTGCCATAGAACACAAACATCTGGATCTGGTGGCTGATTGTTTTCACTTTCCCTGTTTCCCCTATATCACTTCACCATAGATCTTCAAGCTATGATTTTTAAGATTTTTTTAATACAAAATTTAATTATCATATCATAGCTACAAATCTAAGGAATGTGCATATTAAAAAGATATCACATTAAAGTAGAAATGACACCATGATTTTATTATTCTTGCGCTCTTCGTCATTCTCATCATATGAATGATGGGGAAAAATTCGGTACGGGTCAATTTTTTCAATTGTAATGGTTTGGCTTAAATGAAATTTAAGTTTAAAAGAAAATGATACTGATGTAAGCAATAAAGATAGACAATTAGTAGCAATATTAAAAAATTATGGTTGTCATAGACGGTTTCACTTTATGTTTGGTGTATAAAAATGATGGTCGTGGTCGCGTTAGGGAGGTGGGTCGTCTTATGGAGGGTCAAATAGCATTATTTCTATGGGAAAAAATTTGGTTCCCATAAAATAGTGGTTGTCACATCAGGTGGTCGTGAAGTCAGTTTTCACTGTATTTACACCTATTTAATTCTAATATGTAATATAATGAATCTATTTTGATTGTTGTCGAATTGAGAGGAATGGAAAAAAACAACATAAGTGAACTTCATCTTAGTTTTCTGAACTTGTAAGATACTATTGGATCTATAATATTCTGTTCTCTCAATTTGAAATACGGAGCAATTATTTTTAATATAATAAATAAATTTTATTTATTTTTACCCAAGTTTTTAACTGATGTAATATGGTTTGCACAAGGATAAAAATCATTTTCATTGCGCAGGGAAAAACCTCATGGATTTATAAGATTTATAAATAAGTTTACGGTAAATCATGCAAAAGTATCATTGCTTACATATACAGCGTACTGAGAAAGACTCCTCAACTTTAGAAAAGGAATATCTGAAAAACAGTTAACGATAAAAATTTATTTCTTACGCCATATTTGTATGATAGGTGTTGAAATTTATGTTATTTTTGTATAGTATCAAAAAGCACCGATAGGGATCGCTTCACATACTCAAATATTTTCGTCCACTACGGATATCGATGAAATTTAAATATAATATTTTCCAAATGTCCGCCGTCGGTGGCAATCATATGCCATAGTTGAAGGACGAAATTCGTTGCAACCTTTTGCAATGCGTTATTGGAATGATCACACATGCATTAGTGATTAATTGTTCAAGTTCCTCAAGTGTCCTGAGATTTTTGCTGTACACGTCCTTTAATTAGTCTCATAGAAAGAAGGTCGGCAATACATGGTTGACGTGCAGCGCCACATATCGGTGCTTTTTGGTACTGTACTACATAAAAATAACACAAATTTTAACCCCTCTCACACAAATATAACGTAGGATATATTTTTATAGCTAGCCGTTTCCAAATATTCTTTATAAGTTGGGTTGTGGTTTTCAGAACATCCTGTTTTATACTTATTATAGAATTTAGAATCAATTGGTTGATCACGATTACCTCAGTTATCGCGATGATGAAGTCATAAAAACGTCACCTATTGCTAAATCTTCATGATGTTATTCATTCATAAATTTTGTGATATTTTCACCTCAAGATAAAATCATATAACTCATTATACCATTTTTGTCAAAAGATGACGCCACATTCCTTGGAAAAAATATTAGATTGATGCATAATTCCGTAGCGTTTTAAATATAGGTTTGTTGAAATTCAGTTAAAAATTTGACCAAATCAAGCAAGCAATTATTCAACAATGTAATCTCCGTCATTGTCAATAATTTCCTGCCAACGTTGGGGTAGTTTTTGGATCCCACGTCTGTAGAAATCTGTTGGTTTTGAGTTTAGGAAGTCATCAATCCAAGTTTGGAGAGCAGTTTCATCTTCGAAGGTGT
Organism: Olivierus martensii; assembly: GCA_000484575.1. Classification (NCBI taxonomy): domain Eukaryota; kingdom Metazoa; phylum Arthropoda; class Arachnida; order Scorpiones; family Buthidae; genus Olivierus; species Olivierus martensii. The sequence continues at coordinate 5,320 of AYEL01091999.1, read as the reverse complement.
GTTTTTGAATGTGATTGGAAATGGAACGGAAGAGGTGAAAATCTGAATGGGCAAAGTCCGGTGAATAGGGAGGATAGGGGACAATCTCCCATCCGAGCTCCTGGATAACTGCTTTTGTCATGTTGGCAACATGAGGGCGTGCATTATCATGATGCAGAAGAATGTGGCGTTGTTCAGGCCGTTTTTCCTCAATTGCGGCCGCAAGTCGTCTCAATTGTTGACAATAAACTTCTGATGTGATGATTTCATTTCTAGGAAGGAATTCATGGTATAGTACTCCTTTTGTGTCCCTCAATTGCGGCCGCAAGTCGTCTCAATTGTTGGCAATAAACTTCTGATGTGATGGTTTCATTTCTAGGAAGGAATTCATGGTATAGTACTCCTTTTGTGTCCCACCATTTGCACAACAGAACTTTCTTAGGATGAACAGCACATTTTGCACGAGGAGTTGCTTTTTTCTTGGGACTAAGCCATTCCTTCCTCTTACGGATATTCACATATAGACACCATTTAGTTCCGTACACTTCACAGATATTCCTAAGCATTTACTGCACTTGAACCTCAGTTAAACTCGTACAGCAGAATATGTCGGAAATGTTCGTTTTTCTCGACCTGACATTGTTTACATCCACACCGTTTTCTTTTAAACTTAAATTTCAGTTAAGCCGAACCACTACAATTGAAAAAAAATTGCACCGTACGAATTTTTTTTCAATTGTAGTGGTTTGGTTTAAATGAAATTTAAGTTTAAAAGAAAACAGTACTGATGTAAGCGATAAAGATAGACAATTAGTAGCGATAATAAAAAATTATGGTCATCATAGACAGTTTCACTTTGTTTGGTCTATAAAAATGATGGTCGTAGTCGCGTTAGGGAGGTGGGTCGTCTTATGGAGGGTCAAATAGCATTATTTCTATGGGAAAAAATTTGGTTCCAATAAAATAGTGGTCGTCACGTCAGGTGGTCTTCTTATACAGGTGTTCGTGAAGTCAGTTTTCACTGTACTTGAATTTTTAAATAATATATTGGGAACATTTTACTTTTTATTAAACAATATATAGTTTTTATAATTTATAATGAACTTTATTAAAAAATATGCTAGATATGGTCAATACTCTAACACAATTTATTATCAAATACTCTACGTCATTCTCGTGGTATAAATTTTATACCACGAGAATGACGTAGAGTACTGGAATAACGAACTCATGGTGTCATTTCTACTTTAATGCGATATTTTTTTAATATGCACATTCCTTAGATTTCTATTTATGATATGATAATTAAATTTTGTATTAAAAATGTTAAAAATCATAACTTGAAGTCCTATGGCGAAGTGATATAGGGAAAACAGGGAAAGTGAAAACATTCAGATGTTTGTGTTCTACGCAAGCGTATTAATCAAATGTAATCTCATACACGTGTGATGCTATTACTGCACTTTGGATGTTGAAACATGGCTAAACCATGGGCTAAACAGACAGTTAAAGTCTTGAATTTAGAACAGCGTATAAAAATGATTGAAAATAGTAAGAAAGATCTTTCTCAACGAGAATTAGCAGTCTCATACACGTGTGATGCTATTACTGCACTTTGGATGTTGAAACATGGCTAAACCATGGGATAAACAGAAAGTTAAAGCCTTGAATTTAGAACAGCGAATAAAAATGATTGAAAATAGTACGAAAGATCTTTCTCAACGAGAATTAGCAGAAAAATTTAACGTAGGGAAAACACAGATCCACGAAATATTGTCTCAAAAAGAAATTCTGACTAAATGGAGGAACAACAGAAATCGCAACCTTAAGCAAATGACTCCCTGCAAGAAACATGCTGAAGACAAACTGGCATCGACAATAGAAAATAATGAAAAATTCTCGTCTCAATTAAACGACATCGAACACTGCTTTGTCGTAGAAATTATAAAAAATAAAAGTGGAATGAGACAAAACACTATTGATAATTTTTCCATATTAATTAAATATGTTGTGTTTTAAAATAAATGATAAACTGTGCTATAAATTGTAACAAAAACATATTTCGATTTTATTAAAGTGTAATCATTTTGTTTCATTTAAACATGCTGTATTATAATAAACCTGTATAAGCTGATCACCTGAATTAACGACTAGTTTTGATTGAAACGAGAGGTGGTCGTCTTATACGGGTTCTACTATATAGTCCTTTACCTAGTGTAATCATTTTGTTTCATTTAAACATGCTGTATTATAATAAACCTGTATAAGCTGATCTCCTGAATTAACGACTAGTTTTGATTGAAACGAGAGATGGTCGTCTTATACGGGTTCTACTATATAGTCCTTTACCATTGCCGTTTATAGTGTAGTATCACATCTTCCACTTGACATCTGATTCTTTAGTAGAGAATCAGGTTTCAATTAGGGACACCTGTATAGACGATGGGATTTAGTATCCTAAGTCGAATTCCTTAAAAATTTAGAGATATGAAATGCTGAGTGAAAGCCAAGAAGTTTTCACCGCAGACATGCTGCAGAAGTTATCGGACATTTCAATATTAAATTAGGCATCCTAAGTTGCAACAGTTTCCTGAAAAAATTTATTTGATAACTCATTTAACTTCTCTATCCATTTTTCTGCAAAAATAGAAAAAAAGTTTCGCCCATAAACTGTAATCCTTAATCGGTCAGATAGTCCTCAGTAAAAGCATTCCACTCTGGAAGATTAGAGTTCAATTCCTTGGTCCCATTCGTTCAGTATTTCCAGAAGGAGTCTTCACCCTGTTCATTGAACCTTTACTTGACAGCTGATTTTATTGTGGGCATGAATGGCTACGTTGAGTACTATAATGATACAATTCTTAATACTTAAATCGAGTGGAAAGCAGCGTAAAACTTCCCTGAGAAAAATTGTAATCGATTTAGAAATAAATTTTAATTACTTTGTGCAAATGCTCGCGTTCAGTCAATCATTTGCCCACATGAAACATGTGCGTCCACCTGGGAGAATCAAAGTTCAAAACCTGGCTCGCACTCCTTCATAAATATTTATTTATTTATTTAATATTTATTTTTTAAAGAAATATCCTGATATGGGTCGTTAAATTTCCATCCACCATCTGACGATTTTTGATGCCACTGATAGTGTGAATGGCCCATGTTGAAGACTAGAATGCTCCGTGCTTATTATACAACAGTAGGCCTATAGGAAACAGCGTAAAATTTAAAACGAAGCAATTCCGGGCTCTAAAAGTTGTCCATTACAGTTGGCTGACATCCATGATGGAAAAAAGAAAAATATTTGTGTAATCCTGCTTACTCGTATACATAACCAGTTACTTTATACCAGACTATTGGCACTATATAGAGCAGTATTTCCCAAACTATGTTCCGCCGAATACCAGTGTTCCGTAAAAAATTATGAATATTAATATGTCTCAATGATTTTAATTTTAAATGCTGTGCCAAGTTGAAAATGAAGTCGCTGTTCGTAAAATTTAAAACGAAGCAATTCCGGGCTCTAAAAGTTGTCCATTACAGTTGGCTGATTTCCATGATGGAAAAAAGAAAAATATTTGTGTAATCCTGCTACTCGTATACATAACCAGTTACTTTATACCAGACAATTGGCACTATGTAGAGCAGTATTTCCCAAACTATGTTCCGCCGAATACCAATGTTCCGTAAAAAATTATGAATATTAATATAAGTCTCAATGATTTTAATTTTAAATGCTGTGCCAAGTTGAAAATGAAGTCGCTGTTTTATTTTACTATTTTCATCTGTTTTATTTTACATAATTACAATTTGATAATAAATGTTAGTTTTGTTGTCCTAGTTCTTATACTTACTTGCCTAATTTATTTATTATTAATATCTACGTACACTATAAAATAATCAAGGTGTTCCGTAAAATTTTCAGGATTTATGAAGTGTTTCATCATAGAAAAAGTTTGGGAAACGCTGGTATAGATGTTAGGATCATCAAAACTATCGCGCTTGTCACGGAATTCGACTTTTCACGTCCGTGATTGTGTAAAAACGCACATCTTTCTAGTATATCTCATGATGAATATCAATATTTTGGTCATGAATACATTTATGAATTAGTCTTAGTATTAGGCGACTTTCCATCTCTGCAAAATATTACGTGAAAAAATAATTCCAAACTCATACTGACAAGGGATGCTTGCAAAACTCTTATACTTACTTGCCTAATTTATTTATTATTAATATCTACGTACACTATAAAATAATCAAGGTGTTCCGTAAAATTTTCAGGATTTATGAAGTGTTTCATCATAGAAAAAGTTTGGGAAACGCTGGTATAGATGTTAGGATCATCAAAACTATCGCGCTTGTCACGGAATTCGACTTTTCACGTCCGTGATTGTGTAAAAACGCACATCTTTCTAGTATATCTCATGATGAATATCAATATTTTGGTCATGAATACATTTATGAATTAGTCTTAGTATTAGGCGACTTTCCATCTCTGCAAAATATTACGTGAAAAAATAATTCCAAACTCATACTGACAAGGGATGCTTGCAAACGGGTAAAAACGAAAAGGAACCAAACTTTATAAATAACGATAGTATCGATAGATAGTTCGATCAGTAGAATATTAAGAGGTATAATTCAAATATAAACGCTTAATCAACAATCAAATTCGGAATTCATTCATGACGCGGAAGAGAAAAACGAGGCGTAAGGCGGTCAGCGCAAACGCTACGTCAGTACTGGTTGCATAGCAACGCTGGACTACATGGTTCGAAGGAAGTTTTTATAATAAATTTAAAAAAATGAAAAGGTATAATAAATCGAATTATTTCGTGAAAGTTTTATCAGAGATTTGTTTGAGGAAATACAAATGGAAGTTGTTTTTAATATACATAAGGAGTTAAACATTATCCTCAATGATTTGGGTTTCCCAAATTTGACCTCCGAATCAACTCTTGAAGAAAAAGCACCGGCGAAAATTTTATTTGAAAACTTATCAAATATATTATCAGAGTATACATCTGTAGAATGTACAGGTTAGATAGTCTAATATAAAGTAAAATGAAATTGAATTTTGAATAAAAGTTGTTTATTTATTCGATACATTTATTTAAAACAGTTCTTGATTTACATCGATGTCCGCTATTATCAAATGTCTCATAATCAGAATGTTGTTCTAGTTCCCAAGTAGTCACCTATTCTAATAAAGATTACAATTTCGATTATACTACCGAAGAGGAAAAAGAGATTATAATAATTCCATTTACAAGAAAAAAAGAAATTGTAGATTTACATATTAAACATCCAAAATGGAGTGTAAAAACATTGCAAAAATTGG